>VRLP01006995.1:0-24620 GCA_009660295.1 Lophius piscatorius | reverse complement strand
TTTTTGGTAAGGCTTTTATATAGTTATTATTTTATTTTTTATTGATGCTTTTATCTGCTTTTACTTTGTAGCACTTTGAGATTTGATCCAAATGTAAAGTGCATTATAAATTAAACATATTATTATTATTATTATTATCGATGCTAACAGTAGCTCAGTAGCCATCCGCTGTCAGTGAGGCTAACAGTGGCTCAGAGGCACTTTGCTCTCAGTAAGGCTAACAGTAGCTCAGTAACCACCTGCTGTCAGTGAGGCTAAAACCGTCTCAGTGGCACTCTGCTATCAGTGTAGCTGAAATTGGATCAGAGGCGCTCTGCTGTCAGTGATGCTAACAGTAGCTCAGTGGCACTCTGCTGTCAGTGAGGCTAACAGTAGCTCAGTGGCACTTTGTTGTCTCTGACATGCCAGGATAAAGATGCCCAGATTTGAAAAAAACATCTGTAGATGTTTTTATCTGGACCTCGTCCAATATTGTTTAGATGTGGGAAAATGTCAATGTAATCTTAATTCTTTGACTTTTTTACTCATAGCATAAGGTTCCACAGACATCTTAAGCTGTGTTTGAAATAGTCCTTAGCCTCCCATAAAGAGTCCAGATTTCAAAGTAATTTGGTTTTGAACTAGGCTTGGTCCAAGTTGTATAAAAATACAACAAAAGACATAAATTATCTCTTAAAAATTGTCATTTATACTTACCTATACACCTTTTTAGCATTTACACTGAATGAGGAAGTCCGAAGACTTTCTGGGTAGCTTGGGTAGTGACTTGTACATTTACTGAATATATATATTATATCATTTCCTAATAATTATTTATTTATTTATTTTTTTTTTTTTGGCTAACATACAATTTTAAAAACCATTGTATTTCTCAGAGAAAATGTAAGATTTTGCTGTCAAATGTAACAAAAGAAACTGCACATAGATTTGAAACAAAGTTCAGTGAATATAATGTGATAAATACAACCATAAAAAGGCTGTAAACTGCCTAAAATAATCACTAAACTTATCCATTCTAATTATCCTCTTACTAAAGCATAATAGCAAAGCATTGTATGCTTAACAGTATGGAGGTCACACTTGGAGCAGTACCAGAGTAAAACTGCAGGGGCAGCCTTGAGCAAATGAAACTAAGTCAGGACCAGAAATGTCCTCACATCCCAAAAATGACCTCACGCAGTTTATTAGAAAATTAAGCCGGTACTCACTATGTAGTATATGCAAGAACAGACACACACACACTCACTTACACACTCACTTACACACACACACACACACACACACACAAACACGCACACATTATTGACCACTGTTGAAACTAGTGTAAATATTTGGTTTTCAGCAGATGACCTACTGAACATTCACCTGCTGCGTTCAACCTGCAGAGGAATGTTTTCTGAGTATGTCCCCCAAGTTAATCAATTATTTTCTCTATTCTACCCTATATTCTATTCCCATACAGTATTCACTACCTTGATTTTTCAAGCAACGGTTTCACTCCAAGACTCACACATCTTAATCATATTTACATCCTTGCAAAGTTGGGGATATTATGGAATTGTCATCGCCGCCGCCGCCACCTATGGTGGCCGAAAGGGCCAAAGGCAGTGAGAAAATGATCATAAAGAAAAGATCTTTATCATCAAGTTAACAGCACACACACATATTGCAAAAACCAGAACACATTATGCAAAACGATCTCCAAAAGCCACAAGACAACGGAAGTTCTTACGAAGGAGGCTTCAAAGGGATGCACCACGATCACGCTTATTTACTGCTTCATTTAATGATTAAAACCGATTTAATACAAAAACATTTCATGATATTTTGATTAGCCATGGTAGCTTCGCTTAACTTCCGGGTCAGTCATGCAGTCACATGACTTAGGATAAAGCTGTAATCAACATCTCAAAAACAATAAACTTAACGATGACCCTAACTTGCACAGTACCCAAATCTACAGTAAACAAGGTATAATATATATGCCTGCTGAAGAAAACTCTTAACCACTAACGCGAGTACTGACTTCAGGTGTCACCAGGACACCACTTACACAACGGTCGGAACGAACACCGGACGTTTAGTGAAGCTACCACGGTTAATCAAAAAATCATGAAATGTTTGTGTACTATATCTGTTTTATTAACCAAATGAAGCAATAAATGGGCGTGCCCGGGGTGAATCACTTTTAACTCTCATATAAGCACTTCTGTTGTCTTGTGGCATTTGCAGATCGTTTTTTCTTATTTTGTCGTGGTTTTTTGCAGCGTGCATGTTTTGGGAAATTGCGTTTGCCCCTGACGGCCACCTTCGACGCCACAAAAAACGTTATAACTCAAAACCTATTTCATGGATCATTTTCAAATTATATGCCCACATAAACGTTAGTGCAAAAAAGAACTTTTATAGAGATCAATTTTAATATTTCAGACACTAGAGAGAGCTTTACCTCCAAATTTTTACATCCATAATTTCTCAACCATTAAACCGATTTAGTCCAAATTCTGTGCAGATGAGTCGACCCAAGGAGATCCTGATTGTTTACATCTTATTTTACGCATAATCTAATAGTACATATTTAACTCCCTTCAGGGAACTAACTTCACGTTTAATTTGAGGAGTTCAATCAGGGGTATTGCTTGTACAACGCATGGGATTGGGGACTTCTCAGAGATTCACCCTTGCTGCCAGGAACGACCGCATAGGTCTAGTTATATTTGTATTTTTACTATTTTCAATGAAAAGAAGATAACGGAGGCTTTTTTGTGCTGATGGACCTTTATTACTCAGCAATGACTCAGACATTTAGAACAGCTGGGGTCAGACTGATCCATGTTGGGTGGATGAGCAGATCCAGGTCGGTAACCTTGGTGGTGACATCATCCTGCGTGCAGGTTAACAATCCCCGTCTTTGGCGATTAATATGTCCATCCTGGTTTGTCTGCAGAGAGGATCATGAACATGGTTGTGATTTATTCAAGTTTTTTTTTATTATCTTTATTTAACCAGCAAATTGAGCTTAAACATCTCTCTTTTTCAGTTTTTCGGATATCTAACTTCCTAACCGTTGGTTTTATTAAGTCCAAATGCGGTGCGTATGAATAGAATTAATGAACTCTATCTTGTAAATATCGTATTTTACTCTAGGAGTTTATATTTTACGCACTTTTACTAAGAACACTGTTTTCTGTACATAACTCCAAAAAACCTCTCATTGAACATTTTTAAATTTTATCCACATATAGACCTTAGTGTGAGGAAGAACTGGGTTGATTTTGGGGAAAAAAACACTTGTATTGTTCTGACAATAGGAGGAGCTTTACCTGCAAAAGTTTTCCAGATATCATTTCTCAACCGTTGAATGAATCAACTCGAGGAGATCTATCTTGTTAATATAAAATTTTACTCTAGTAGTTCATGTTTTACTTAGTAGGGGAAGTTTTTTACACAAAGAACACTGTTTTCTGTACATAACTCAAAAAATATTTCATGGATCATTTTCAAATTTTATGCCCCACTAGACCTTAGTGTGAGGAAGAACTGGAGGTAATTTGGGGAAACATCGGTTGTATATTTCTGACATTAGGTGGAGCTTTAACTCCAAAAGGTTTCTGGTTATAATTCTCAACAATTGGTCCGATTTATTCCCAATTTGGAGCATATGAATCAACTCTTGTGAATATCATATTTTACTTCATTCAATTTTAGTTCATAAATTACTCAAATTAGGGAGCTTTTTCTTCACATTTAATTTGAGGAGTTCTATTGATTGTACAATGAAGGGGATTGGGGATTATTCGGGGTTGTACACTTACTGCTGGGCAGGACAGCGTAGGTCTAGTTTAAGGTGCTGTTGTACTTATGTGTTCCTGCTGTGAGACAGACGCAGCTGTGTGTACTCACTGTCTGGCGACACACAGGGCACAGTTGTTGGCGTAGGTGTTCCCATCGCTTCCACACACTGGAGCAAAGTTAAGAGGACATGCTGGAATCTGCATTTTGGAACAGGATGGCTGCCAGAACAACGACAGAACATACTGGATCTGGTGGAACTTAACTTATGACATCATCACCTCAGAAGAAAGTTAATTCGCCATAAATACATTTAGTATTCCTTTGGTTGCACACTGTATACATTTACACACATACAATTACACACTCAGAGTATCTGGATCACCTGTCTCATGGATCCAGAGTTCTTCTCAGCAGCTGTGAAGAAAGCAGGTAACTTAAAAGAGATTATTTTTGTGAGAGTGACATGTATGTAATATGTGTAATTTCACTGCACTTTGTCTTCTTGAAGAGAAGAGTTTAGATTATGGCAAAAGGCATATATTTGCAAGGAAACAGTAAATATAACAGTAAATTTGGTTTTGATGGTTTGGACATTAAAGGGTGAATTTAACTTTTCTATAGTATCAATGTCAAAAACATTACATTTAATCTGCTCTGGCACATTTTTGTAAGTAATAAAACGATACTGTTTCTACAATATGTTGCTCAAAATCGCTCCATGCACACTTCCTTCCTAATATCAAGTGCCTCAAACAAAAAAAAGGAGCTTTTCTATGTTACCTGAAGCCACACAGATGAGCAGAAGTCCCAGAAAAACAGTTCTTGCAGTCGTCATGTTGCTGGTGGAATAACTCAGAGTGAATAAAACCACTGACGTCCGTCAGGCTGCATAAGACGTGAGACGTAAGACGCGACATAAGAAAACACACACGCCCACACAAACGGCAAATCTTTCCTTCAATCATTAACTATAATCTTCCATTTGCCAAAACCTGCGTTAGCTTTTAAAGTTTAGTTTACTTTGTATTTAAATTTTTACAAATATATATAAACTATAGAAAACAAATAGTCAGTTTATAGGGCAAGAAAAGGTTAAAAGCCCAGTGGGTTTATATAAAGCCTCCACCCACTATAAAACATGAAATAAAAGAAACATAATGCAAAAAAAATATAGTTATATGACTGGTTTAAGTCAAAATGATAAAAATTTTTCCTAATAACTATAGATCAAATGTGATTGTAAAAACAGGAAGCGTGAGTACGTGACATGTGAGAGTGCAACATGTGATCAGTCTCACAGAAACTATATAAAGAATTTTTATAACCCACAAAGAACAACCATACTGAAACTAAAATCTTTAAATATCCACTAATTCTGAACTCATAGGAAATCCACGACAAAATTATCAAAGACTTTTATCCTTCAAGTACGGAGTCCCTGATGTGACATAAACATTTTTTTATAACATGTGTGCGTGAAACGATCAAGTAATAGTAATACATGCACATGTGATAGTTTTGGTTGCGCATTTAAATAAAAAAAGTGTTGTCCATGTCCCCGGGGATGGGGACAATCTGCCTAGGACCGGCCATGTTGCTGGACATAACTCAGAAACTATATCGTTGATCATTTTCAAACTTTATACCCCCATAGACGCTAGTGCGATGAAGGACTGGATTCATTTTGGGATCATATATATGTATATTTTGGACACTAGGGGGAGCTTTCTTCCTAAAGTTAATTGGCCATAATTTCTCAACCATTGATCCGATTTAATTCCTATTTCCAAATTTGCTGCGCGTGAATCGACTCGACGAGATCTGTGTTGTTTATAACATATTTTACCAATAATCTAAGTTCATATTTTACTCTTATTTTACTTTACTTTAAGATATTGTGAAAAAAAATCACAATTGATTTGGGGAGTTCAATCAGGCGGATTATTTGTAGAACGCAGGGGATTGGCGACTTTTCAGGGATATACCCTTGCTGACAGAAGCAACAGCATCGGTAGAGTTATATTTGGGTTTTAGATAGATAGACTTCTTTACCAATCCCCGTGGGAGATTAAGGTGTCACGGCAGCAGGTTCACACATTATTCAAATACAGCAGTGTAAACAAAAGATAAGGAAGAATAAAAACAAACCGTGGTAATATGCATACATTAGTGACATAGGTGCGTTCAGTGACCGGAAGAAGGTACCAGAGGCGTGTTTGTGCTGATGGACCTTTATTACTCAGCAGTGAATCAGACGTTTAGGACAGCTGCGATCAGACGGGTCCATGTTGGGTGGATGAGCAGATCCAGATCGGTAACCTCGGCGGTGACATCATCCTGCGTTCAGGTTAACAAAACCCGTTTTTGGTGATTAAAATGTCCAGCCCGGTTTCTCTGTGGAGAGTATCGCAGGAATGACGTAGCTGTGATTCATTCTATTCTAATCACCTGAGAATATATCACAACGCGTGATTAGACTGAAGAGGGAGATGTTCCGTTTATATGGATTCACTGGGTCTGGATGTGGAAGGAAGTTGAGCTAAAGTTGGAAGTCCAGTTAAAGGTCATCAGTGAGGATTTTTAACAGCAGATTGTGTAGAAGACTAAAAAGTCTTAAATGACGACGTGTGTGTGATGTGGATCGGTGTGTGTGTGATGTGGATCGGTGTGTGTGTGATGTGGATCGGTGTGTGTGTGATGTGGATCGGTGTGTGTGTGATGTGGATCGGTCTGTGTGTGATGTGGATCGGTGTGTGTGTGTGTGTACCGTCTGTTTGCTGCCTGGGATGATGGGAGTTGCTGTCTGTCTGTTCTGTGTAGTGTTAGCAGAGTAGCACCTTGGATGGAAGTCATGGAAATCCATGTGGGTTGAATCCAAAACCATTGGACTTCTGTTTTGGCTTGAAAAAGTTTGACCTCCCATCTAAGTGGCTTCTTCAGTTCTAAGTATCTGCTGGGGAACCAGGGGTCTTATACCTCCAGTAGATGTTGGTACATAGAGGGTCATTGCATCCCTGGTTGGAAATACCCCACATCACATTCAGAACTCCACCTGCCGGACCACCACCTACTTCAACCCACTGCTACGCTGCGCCGTGGGTTCTCCAGTATCTCCAATTGTAGCCATCCTCTACATGGAGGAAGATGAACATGGGGCTCTTAGCTTCTTCAGTGGGACAACACTAGACACCGGTTCAGGTACGTGGATGACACACGAGTCAAAATCAAGACCTGTGTAGTCGAGGCCTTCGCAAATCACATCAACGCCGTCGACCACAACATCAACTTCACAAGGGAGGACCTCAGAGAGCGTTCGCTACCAACTTTTGAACTGTGATGTACAAGTTGAGGTTTACCCCCAAACCTACACACACAGAGCAATAATGGATGTTTGACTTCAAACACCCACTGGAACACAAGCTGGGAGTTATCAGAACCCTATCAGAGCTGTTCTTCAGAATCCCCAGAAGAACAGCTCCACAGGTGAGGAGAAGGAAAGGTGCCTAAGCTCTGTCATACCTTATGTGCTGGAGTTTCTGCAGAGCTACTCAGAGATTCTCAAAACACAAGAACCCGGTTGATTTCAAACCCTGCAGCACCCTCAGACAGAAACTGGTTCACCCCAGAGACAAGACACCCAAACCCAAACAGAGCAACGTGGTTTCTGCAGTTCAATGCAGCGCCGATTCACTGATAGGTATGTTGGTGACACCAAACAATAACTTCACTGGCCCAGCACCGGAGGACCAGCTCATCAGGACAGGACTCAGCAGTTCACTTGCACCTCAAGAACAAGGGACACTCTTTCGAGGACAACTGCGTTCACATTTTGGACAGAGAGGATAGATGGTTTGAGAGAGGAGTTAAGGAACCTATCTATGTCAAACTGGAGCGGCCCTCTCTAAACAGGGGTGGAGGTCTAAGGCATCACCTATCACCCACATACAATAAAGTTCTAACATCTCCCCCAAGACTGTTTCGCCATCGTCCACACCTGGACTCACATTATGCTGACGACTCACCTGATACCCCAGCAGACAATCAAGACCGCTCTGTCCCTAGCTACTTCTAACCACTCATACCCACCCTCATTAGTTATGCAGGACCAACTGTCAACAACACTCTATCTCCCAACAACTACTGGTGTAATAAAATCTCTGACTCCCCACCAACAAGTTAGAACTGAAGAAGCCTCTTGGATGAGAGGTGGAATGTCTTCAAGCCAAAAAAGAAGTCCAGGTGCTTAAGATTCAACCCACATGGATTAATTATGACTATGGAGTACAAGTGCGCTCTATGTAAAGTCTGTTTAAGTCGTTTGCTGTTAGCAGCTGGACTGACCCGGTGTTCCTCTGGAGGTCTGAGATGTACATAGTGAAGGAGACGGACAGAACAGTCCACTGTGTGGCTCCTCTACTACTCTCCACCATGAGACACAACTCTGCCCAGTCACACAAACTCTGGTCAGTTTGTCAGGTGGGTCAAGGAGATGGTGGGCGTGTCGACCATCCTCATCCTCACAAACTATATTACATGGTTTATGGTTCCACCCTGAATTCCCCCCACTCTGGTTATTTTAGGATGATGTAGATCTTATGTGTTCCTGCTGTGTTTACTCACCGTCTCTCGAGACACAGGAAACACTCACTGGGATAAATTTGCTGATCGCTGCCACACACTGGAGCGAGGACGCGTGGACAACTTATATTCTCCATGTCGGGACAGGATGGCTGCCAGAACAACGACAGAACATACTGGATCTGGTGGAACTTAACCTATGACATCATCACCTCAGAAAAAAGTTAATTCGCCATAAATACATTTAGTATTCCTTTGGTTGGACACTGTATACATTTACACACATACAATTACACACTCAGATCATCTGGATCACCTGTCTCATGGATCCAGAGTTCTTCTCAGCAGCTGTGAAGAAAGCAGGTAACTTGAAATAACGTAATACTAACTTGTAATAATTATAAGAGATTTATTATAATCAATACATTTTACTAGATGTATGAGTGACATGTATGTAATATGTAAAATGTGTAATTTCACTGCATTTTGTCATTGAAGGCATGCAAAAAAAAGTATATTAAATCAGTTTAACTCTTAACCCTTTAAATTCCTACTCAAGTGTTTGGTTGAGCTCAATTTGAGTCACTATTTCTTATTGAAAGGGGGCGATGATGTAGCCCTGGGGAACCCCACAGGTCAAAGGGGCCACCAAGGAGGAGGTATTAACTATGGCTATAGAGAAAGTCTTATTGGACAACCAGAAATGATCTATCAAGGGTCAAATAGTTTTCAAAAGACAGGCTTTATCAAAAGGTTGAGCTCTCCCAAGTAAAATGGACTATATTCCATTAAATACAAAATGTTAAAATTAAATAATTTTTTAAGTCTGATTTTTTTTAATTTACAGTTTAAAAACATAGTTGACCAGAAGAGTTTAGTTTATGGCCAAAGGCATATATTTGCAAGGAAACAGTAAATATAACAGTAAATTTGGTTTTGATGGTTTGGACATTAAAGGGTGAATTTAACTTTTCTATAGTATCAATGTCAAAAACATTACATTTAATCTGCTCTGGCACATTTTTGTAAGTAATAAAACGATACTGTTTCTACAATATGTTGCTCAAAATCTCTCCATGCACACTTCCTTCCTAATATCAATGTCTCAGAAAAAACAAAAAAGCTTTTCTATGTTACCTGAAGCCACACAGATGAGCAGAAGTCCCAGAAAAACAGTTCTTGCAGTCGTCATGTTGCTGGTGGAATAACTGAGTGAATAAAACCACTGACGGCCGTCAGGCTGCAGAAATGAGAGTGTGTTCGGGGCATAGAAGTGCTAGACGTGATAATTTCACGTGCACGCGTATTACAATTACATGCGCATGAGAGAGAGAGAGAGAGAGAGAGAGAGAGAGAGAGAGAGAGAGAGAGAGAGAGAGAGAGAGAGAGAGAGAGAGAGAGAGAGAGAGAGAGAGAGAGGCTTCTTTAGTCGGTCACCAAAGTACAAGAAATGCTGAAATAATCAAATCAGGAGTTCATTTCTTCAAAATGTAGGATTTTCTTTATTCATGAATGCAAAGAATAACTATTTACAATGAGTAACAGACCCAAACAGCTGTTTAATACTTAAAAATGTAAACATATAATAATATTGAGCACAAGAGGAGGAAAGTCACCCTCTCACCGTCCTGCATCTCACTCTTCCTCCCACTTATCCTCTTTCATCCTTTCTTCTGGGTGAGTCCTCACGTTTAGTTCAAGTGTCACACAGATGCAGCGCCGGGGCTTCATCTCGTCTGTTTGTGTCTGTTTTCCAGTGCAGACATTTGTTTGGAAATGTCTAAATTGCCACGCCCAATTGCCTCACTTCTGCACCTTTGACCTGACAGGAAGTGAAGTTAATAAAGTGCTGACATTTAACAGAGGGTAAGTCTGAAGTCCCACCGCGGTGAGATAACGGAGATCCCTCCCTCCATTTTACACGACACAGAGCGCCTTCAGTGACGGCGTGTCATCATCCGGTCGTCTGTTCGGACAATCACACGCACGACTCCGATCAACATGGTCCCTGTTTACCTCTAGCCTTTGTCTAGCCTCTAGACAAACTCGGAAAAAAAATCTGTGCGAAGGTTCTAAAGCTCACATCTTCAATCAGGTGACTGGTGGTGGAGTTAACGTCCATGTTTGGCAACGCCACTTAAAAGATTTTTAAAAGCCATCATATCGAGCGAAACTACGGAGGCCCTCTGGTGACATTGAAAAAAAAATCAAAAAAAATCTCATAGCCGCACGATAATCTCAGGAGATAATAAGTCTTACTAAATCGATCATTTCGAGTTATGTCTCGACTTCGCTGGTAAGCTAAGATAAGTCGTGGCTAAGAGATAATTCTCTCGTGAGATAAGTCGTGGCTAAAAGATAATTCTCTCGTGAGATAAGTCCTGGCTACGAGATAATTCCCGTAAGATAAATCGTGGCTACGAGATAATTCTCTCGTGAGATAAGTCGTGGCTACGAGATAATTCCCGTAAGATAAGTCGTGGCTACGAGATAATTCTCTCGTGAGATAAGTCCTGGCTACGAGATAATTCCCGTAAGATAAGTCGTGGCTACGAGATAATTCTCTCGTGAGATAAGTCGTGGCTACGAGATAATTCCCGTAAGATAAGTCATGGCTACGAGATAATTCTCTCGTGAGATAAGTCGTGGCTAAGAGATAATTCTCTCGTGAGATAAGTTGTGGCTAAGAGATAATTCTCTCGTGAGATAAGTCGTGGCTAAGAGATAATTCTCTCGTGAGATAAGTCGTGGCTAAGAGATAATTCTCTCGTGAGATAAGTCGTGGCTACGAGATAATTCTTTCGTGAGATAAGTCGTGGCTACGAGATAATTCTCTCGTGAGATAATAACGCCGTACTGAGTTTTTGTCACGAGATAATAAGTCGTTACCATGAGATAATTTTTTTTCTTTTTCCCTGTCAGCAGTGGATCTCCGTAGGAAACAAACAACAGAGGAAGACTTTCACGCTGAAAGTGAGTCGATGGAAGAAGACGTCAAACTCAACGTTGAACCTCCTCAAGAACATGCTGGTGGATCAAAGATACATATTTAGCTCCGTTTGGCACAGATGTTAGCTCAGTCCCCTGGTAATGCTTTTGTTTTTTACTCGACATCACGAGATACTGATGCTACTGTACAGAATATCCACAACAGTGACGCCTCGGGCCTTAGATCCTCCCCACAGCGCCCTCACGCCGGCATGTCGGAAAGCTCCCGCCTTCAGATCCCGCCGAGGCAGAGCGCTGGAACATCTCGTCATCGCTGTAACATTCTCATAAACATCTTTTCATTTTTTTACAACAGGATCTTCTTGGTCCAAACTCTTCAGCTTCCTGTCGGGCGGTCGGACTCCCGGCCCCGCCCCCGTTCTTGTTGGCCTTCGGTCTCAAGGAGAGTCCAGGACGCGCAAAAACAGCCGCATCACGTACAGACGCCAATCAATCAAAAAAAACGTCTCTGCGGCGTTTCTGACGATGGAACCAGAGTAACAGTGGAGTTTCTTTGGTGGCCCTGACGAAAACAAAAAAATGTTTTGTGCTTTTATGCATGTTGGTATATTTGTTGCCTCAGATCCTGCTCACACGCTGGTTTTCGAATGGCGTTCAGGTTCCTCCACTGTCCTGGACAAACGTCCTGGACAAACGTCCTGGACGTTGGATAAAAAGACTTCATCTTAGCTGTTATCCAGAGAAGAAGAAAAAAAAAAACACTCCGCAGAGGTTAGTTTTGTCTAAAAGAATTAAACGACCTCCGAAAATCAAATTAGTAAAAATCAGTAGGTTGCATGATGTCATACCTTTTACGTTATAAAAAACAACTCTGCGATGAAAAGCGACCAAGAGGTTCGGCCCTGATAGAAAAGTTTTTTTTTAGTTTTTTTTTTAGCAGTTGGCAGTGAATGATCGGAACTTTCGTTTCGCCCCCGTCTCTTTCTTCTGCTCTACTCCGTCGTGACTTCACGACTGCAGAGCGCCACCGACGCCCACTACTTCCTGGAACAGTTCCCTTCCATCATCCCCGATGATGGACGGACGTCTGGATGATTCCCTGCCGCCTCCTCTCGGTCTGTCTGCCCGCTGAAGGAGGAGCTCCAGTCTCCAACCCTCACAGGAACATCTTCTCACCTTAAATATATTTGTACATCTTTCTTGCATTGATTTGCATTGAGTTGTCATGGTTTCAGTGTTTATCACCAAACCTGCCGTCTCTTGCCTTTTCACCAGGCTGTGCACTGAAGCAGGTCCACTGAGACGTGGGAACAATTAAAAAACAAAAACAAAACAAATAAAAACAAGATGAACGTTGTCCGTCCCCCCTGCTGGTTAGTGGTCCGTGTTCTGTGTGTGTGTGTGGGGGGGGGAGGTGAGGGTGGGTGAAGCGTAGCAGCTTCCCCCCCTGATTGGTTGGCGGTGGAATCAGACGCAGCTCTCCCTGGTCTTGGTGTCCGTGAGGATAGGGGTCAGCTGGGAAATGTCCACCACCACGGCGTCCCGCTTGTTCAGATGGACGTCTTTCAAATGGTCCTCGTCACTTTGGTCCTTGGCAAAATTTACAAACACCTGCAGCAGGGAAACAGGAGTAAGGAGATGAGACCTTCTAGTAAAAGGAGTCCAGCCGCGGCGGGAGAACCGGGTCAAACTGGGCTTACTTGGTCTAGAGTGGTCTGGGAGACGGAGTAGTCCTCTATGCTGAGGACCTCCTTGTTCTTGGAGAGCAGGGAGAAGATGCGGGCGAGGGAGGTGAGGGAGGTGGGCAGCTGGTACTGCAGCATGTTGCGGTGTTTCTCCTTCAGCGTGCTGCCGGGCAGCTCCTGCTCGATGAACTCCATCACCGGCCGGAGGTCCGGGTCCGGACCCGCCACCCGCAGTATGATGGTGTAGCCGTCGCCAAACCTGAGGAGAGCACCGGGGAAAAAAGGCGTCACTCCTTTGAGTCGCCCTTAAGGTGACAGAATCGTGTTGAAGAGCTTCTGCTGGTAGTTATGGGATGGTCGTCAGCAGGAGTCACTGAAGGACAACAGCAGCCACACAGTCCTGACTTTACACTTCTGAATTTATCTCTTCAACTTCAGAGGCTCCGTAATTTTACCCTCAGCAGTGATTTATGGAGCTTTAAGATGAAACAAATGTTTCAGACCAAGGGTTTGTACTGGAAAAGGTTCTGGTCCGAAAAAATGTACCACTGGTACCAAAATGATACTCCGGTTTTCGTGTTTGTGCATGTTTGTGTGTGTGAGTGTTATCGTGTGTTTGTCTTTGTGTGTGTGTGTGTGTAATTATGTTGTTGTGTGTGTGTGTTTAATTGTGTGTAGGTACATGTGTTTGTGTCATTGTGTAGATGTGTGGTTATATGTGTGTGTGTGTGTATGTAATTGTGTAGAGGTGTGGTTATGTGTGTGTGTGTGTGTGTGTAATTGTCTGTGTGTGTGGGTGAGTGTGTGTGTAATCGTGTAGAGGTTTGTTTATGTGTGTGTTATTGTGTGTGTGTGTGTAGATGTGTGGTTATGTATGTGTGTAATTGTGTAGAGGTGTGGTTATGTGTGTGTGTTATTGTGTGTGTGTGTGTGTAGGAGAGAACTGTTCATAAATGCGGTTCTCACCTGTTCTTCAGGTGCTGCACGCTGCCCAGACATCGGAACCTTCCGTTGACCATGATGGCCATTCTGGTGCAGAGGGCTTCACACTCCTCCATGCTGTAGGAACCAGAGGAAGGACCAGGATGAGATCAGTCACGCCGGGACGATTAATCACAGCTCATGGAATAGTTCTTGAAATGAAAGGGATGAGACTCGGCGGGCCGATCTAACCTGTGAGAGGTCAGGACCACGGAGCGCCCCTCTTTGATGATGCTGAGGATGGCGTTCCACAGGGCGCGGCGTGCTTTAGGGTCCATCCCCGTTGTCGGCTCATCCTGTGAAGAGGAAAGAGTTGGAAGATCAGCTGCTGCTTCACTCTTCCTGAATGCTGTGAATATATCTGGGCGCCGTTCTGCCTACCAGGAAAACCACGGGCGGCCCCCCGATCAGGGCCATGGCGGTGGACAGTTTCCTCATGTTTCCGCCGCTGTAGCTGCCTGCAGATTTGTCCACATATTTGACTAAGCCCAGCTTCCTAATGCCCCACTCCGCCACCTAGTGGACAAAATACAGGTGTCACGAGTGTCACCCAAAGAAGTGTTTGTTTGTTTGTTTATTTGTTTGTTTGATATTGTTTTTCTCTGACCTCACAGACTTCCTTCTCTGGAACTCCTCTCAGGATGGCGTAAAACTCGAGGTGTTCTCTGCCGGTCAGAAGGTCATTGATGGCATCGAACTGGGGACAGTAGCCCATGTTCTGATGGACCTCGTCGATTTCTTTGGTTACACTGGAGAGGAGGAAAGAAAAATAAGTTTCATAGATAGAAACACACAAAAGGAAAACATTTGGAATTGAATTATTCATGTCGGGCACTTTAATAATCCACAATAAAAAACAAGAATTGAAAATAGAATGAAAATGACATCATTCATCCTCACTTTGACGACTTCATACAAATATACATTTTTATTCACTTTAACATTTTGAACATTCCTAGACAAAAGAAAAAAGGATAACCTTTTTTGACCTTGAGTGTTTTGAAAGATGCCCATAAATAGAAAATGTTATTATTATTATTATTATTATTTCTGGGTAGAAGGAGGAGCAGGTCGCCACCTAGTGTCCGTCTGGTGGAATGACTGTTTCCTCCATAGATCAGTGGATCCACTTTCCTCGAGGTTAAAACATTCTTAAAAACACGAAAGGAGGCTTATAAACTGTTTCTCACCTCTTGCCAGCCAGGTAAGCCTCGCCGCCAGTGACCACAGAGTCGCCAGTCAGCATTTTAAAGGTGCTGGTTTTCCCCGCCCCATTCACGCCCAGCAAACCGAAGCACTGTAAGGTAAGAGGGGGGGGAATGTCAACCGTGGGACGATTATCATCATTCACTCTGTGTCGCATCTCAACCGTCTCATCCGCTTTCTACAACCCTCGGGAAGAGGGCCTGATCCGCCGGCCGGTACCGTACCTCTCCGGGCGGGATGCCGACACACAGGCGGTCCACCGCCGGCTTCTGTTTACGCTTGTAGATCTTGGTGAGTTGTCTGAGCTCCAGGATGTCCGACTGTCCCGATCCATTCAGGATTCTCTGGCGCTCTCTGGCCACGTCCTCGTCTTCTTCGCCGATGGGCTTCAGATGACTGGTGGACGACCTGGAGGAAACCGGTGGAGGAAGAGGAAGAGGAGGAAGAGGAGGCAGGGCCTTTAGTGGAACTCTTCACCCAGATAACATTTTGACTTTTTATATTTTCCCCCCACACTTTTTATTTAGAATTTTTAAATAACATGGTGATATAAAACACATCTTGAACCTTTAACAAATATAAACTTGGAAAGAAAAAATTATAATACTTAATTGTAATAACAGTTATATTTATAATTACTATTATAATTAGAAAGAAAACGCACACAAAAATATATAGATATTAATATAATTTATATATTTTACATATATTTCATTAAATATTTATATAAAAAAAGATCTATCTCTATATATATAGAGATAGATATAGATATATATAGAGAGATAGATATAGATAGATAGATTACGTGACGGTTTAACTCACCTGGCTTTGAAGAAGAAGCGGTACTGAATAAGGACGGTGATGATGAAGAAGATCAGGCCCTCTATGGCCATGGCAAACAGGTTCTTTCCAACCATGTCCCAAGCCAGGGGGGAGCGGAACCGGTTTTCACCTGAGGAGGAACAACCAGACATCAGAGACTCACATTCAGAATCAAACATACGAGGACATTTACTGTAGCTGTTGAAATCATTACCAAATCTCTCCAAAGCATCAGCCATCGCTTGGTTCTTCACCATGTCGATCAGTCCTCGCCCCAAACAGAAATGAGGAAAGATGAGGAACACGTTCTTCAGGATGTCGTTGATCCCACCGATCTCCTTGAAAAGAGAAAAGTCTTCCTTTAACACGAGGAGTAAAGTTTACTCTCGGAGTGAAAATGAGGCGAGGACTTTATTTACATTGCTTCCAAACAGCTCCAGTACGAACGTGGAGACGCTGCCGTTGATTCCGATCAGTATGTTCACGCTGGTCAGAACCACGTAGGCGGTGCTTGGGATCTTAAAGAAGAACGAAGCCGGGTACATCAGGGGGGTGATGGACCATCTGGGGGGGAAAGGTGGAGATAATTGTGGATTAGTGAAATAAAGCACTTAAGAGAGAGTAAACACAACAACGGCTTACGATGAGGAAAAATCCATGCAGATGCCTTCAACATCAGTGTCTCTGTTCAGCCCACTGAGTCCCCCCACCTCCAACCCCAAAGGAACATCAAAGGAATCAAAGGAACAAAGGCAGCAATAGTAATTGTGACGTCACTTCTCCAAAGAGATAAACAAACAGATAAACAGACAAACAGAACCCTGGGTTTTGGACAAATGTATGCAAATTTCTGCTTTAACGTCTTGAGTTATTGCAGACCTCTAAATCTACTGACTCCAAAAAACTCTGACTATCTCTCAGATGGTACGATGTGGCTCGTCTCCTGCGCTGTCCACTTCAGCGTCTTTGTTCAGCCCAGTGAGAACCCACCTCCCAAAGAAACATCAAAGGAATCAAATGATCTCTTGAAACTGAGCCCCAAATCTCCACACCAAAGAAAGATCAAAGCAATGAAAGGATCAAAGGCAGCAGGTGCCACATTGTGACGTCACAACTCCAAACTGCTTATTATTTTATTTTATATTTAAAGCTGCGAAACAGGTAACGCTCCAAAATTTTAAAAATCTACCTCTGACTAAAATTTTGTGCAAATCCGTCCTGTAGTTTTTCTGTAATCCCGCTCACAAACAAACAAACAAACAAACAAACGCGCAGGAGTGCTGAGGTAAAAAAAAAGGCCAGCTCACCCGTAGAGCAGCAGCAGCAGAGCCAACACCGGCAGATTTGTGGAGGAGACATAAGCGTCTTGTTGGAAACACAAGAAGATGATGATGACCAGAGTCGCTGGGACGATGTAGTTACACTACGAGAGGAAGAGGAGGAGATGAAGAGGCTTCCGTTAATTCAAGATAATGGTACCTTACTGCAATAATACTTGATATAGTTCAACAATTCTCCTCTAATGTTAAATATCATTTGTACAGGAGGCAAAAGGGATCATTTGGACCCAGTTTGGACTCCAGCTTCTTGCTCCAGCTTCTTACCATATCCCAGATGAAGTTGGCCAGCCAGTAGAGCAAAGGCTGCACGCCGCTGATGAACTGCATGTGTTTGGCTTTGTTCACTCTCTCCTGGATGAGGAAGACCACAAAACTGGCAGGGACAAAGGACATGGCGAAGATCACGCAGATGGAAACCAGCACATCCACCGACGTCGTCATCCTTTGGGAGGAAGAGCAGAGTGACGGAGGCGGTTGAGAGGCCGCGTCTCTTCGAAGCGCTCGAACGGTTAGATTTTTTACAAGCGTGCTGACGGAAACACTCACAGAGCGACCTGCGACAGCTGCTCCTTGGTGAGGTTGAGGGGGTGATTGAAGGCGCTGATGCCAAACTTCTGGGGGTCTTTGCCAGCTGGTAGACTGGCCCGCAGGACGCCGTTGTTCATCACGTTGAGGAAAGAGCCGATGCTGTGCCAGCCCTTGTTGTTGAACCAGATCTGGACAAAAAGGGAGGAAACCTTCAGGCCTTTCCATAAAATCACAAAGCAGGCTGGGATGAAGCTGCAGATCGCTGAACTTAAGTATGTAACGTTTTCCCCTTCAGCTCTTCCCCCTGATACAAACCCCCCCGCCTCTCTTCTCTCGCCTGTCAAGGTTTTATTCATTATCTTTTGTCTTTTATGAGGTGAAAACGTAAGAAACAAACATTACAATAAAAAAACGTTGCCGTCCTGCTTAAAAATCTCAGTAATGTTGTCGGACAATATAATAAAAGATTTAGATGCGCTGTACTGTCAAAATAAAAATAAAAGAGAAAAAAATGCAATTGTTGTGCAAACAAAAGGAACAATATGACTTAAGAGAGGATCCGTGAAGAATTCTGAGAGGAAAGCTTTCTGGTCATCTGCACAGTGTGTGTGTGTGTGTGTGTGTGTGTGTGTGTGTGTGTGTGTGTGTGTGTGTGTGTGTGTGTGTGTTCACCTTGACGTTATTCTTGGTGTCCAGTCCTTGGATGAAACTGGAGAGACTGTGGAAGAAACGATCCGGTGCTGTCCCCTAGAGCGCGGGCGAGACAAAGTGAATCTATTCAATCCTGTGAGACTGACCAGTTGTAGTTCTTACACAGCTAGACAAATATATAGAAACTAGAAAAAGCACCCAGAGAGCGCTAACCTCCGCCAAGGCACAACAGCGGCCTAGGTTTAGAAAACCACTTCATGCTGATTCAACGTTAAAGTCTGAGTTACTGCCAGCCTCTAAATCTACCGACAACTCCAACAAACTCTCTCTGAGACTCTCTAGCCGCTCGTCTCCTGCGCCTTCCACTTCGGCGTCATTGTTCAGCCCAATCATCCCCCAGCTCCACCCCCAAGTGAACATCAAAGGAACTCCTGAAACTAAGCCCCCAGCTCCACCCCAAAGAAAGATCAAAGGAATCAAAAGATCAAAGGCAGCAATATCTACATTTTCACGTCACTAAACTCCAAAACGGCTATTTATTATGTATTATTTCATTTATATTTCATAAATGCTGTGAAACACGTAACATCACCAAAATGTAATCTCTTCTAGGATATGCCAAACTCTACCTTTAGACAAAATCTCATGCAAATACATCCTGTAGTTTTTCTGTAATCCTGCTCACAAACACACAAACAAACAAACACACAAACAAACAAACACACAAACAAACACACAAACAAACAAACAAACAAACATGCAGGAGTGAACACAGAACCTCCTCGGCGGCTGTGACAGTCCACTATCCTTCCTAACTGGAGCCATATTTGTAAAAATCTACAACATTAACGAACTTTTCTTGCATGTTTTTATGGTCGGGTGATGAAGATGATGATGTAATGAAATCTCGTACCCTCTCCAGGCGAAAGCGTCTCCTCAGCTGAGCAATCGCCTCATCGATGTCGTCCGTGTGAGCCAGAAGCTGAGAACTCCTGGCGCCCAATGAGAATCCGCCGTACCTGAACGAAGAGCCATCATTTTAATATAGTCGAGGGAGTCAACGCAGAGGGAGGAAGATCGATATTATTGACTAATGTGCTCAGATTAGATCAGTCCTGGTAATGTACCTGAACTCGTTGACCCAAATCTTGTTCTTCAGGCTGCAAGAGAAGAAAGTTCTATAGTTATGAATCCATGGAGGAGGATAATAAAGCCAGGGAAGAATTTCCACGAAGGGCAGCGTTACCTCTTGCCGATGATCTGCGCGTAGGTTTTAACGAGGTAGTCGGAGACATTTCTGCCAGTCAGGTTCTGCAGAGTGTCTTTGTCGCTGATCTTCATCTGAATTCCCAAACAGAGAGAAAACATTTTTTGTTTTTTGTTTTTGTGTCGATATTGTAAGGTTGTTCGATTTTTCCAAAATTTATATTTCAACTTTGACTTATTAAAACTGCGAGGCATCACCCACCTGAGGCGGCGGAAGCCCACCGGCGCCGGCGGGACACTCTGGAAGCATCCTCTTGCGTCCTCCACAGCTGCACTCGCACAGCGGCGAGGGATCCTCCATCGACCAGTTGCCTCTGTCGAACATGTCCCTCACGCTTTGGGAGACATTTAGGACCGACCACTCATCCTCCACCGCCGTACAGGAAGTGTCCCTGCGGCACCAACAGCACAGGTTTATTCAAATATTCAAATGTCTTCATTGTACGTATGTTTAGTCCGTAGAAATTAAAGATGGGGGCCGATCAGGACTCAAATTGTTTAATCTGAGTTATAATTACAATCTAATTCTTATTTTATTTACTCATTTCATCGAATTCTGAATAAACCAAGGAAATAGAAACAGCCAGAAAACTATATTTTTTTCAAGTAACATTTAAAATCATTCTGTGTTTAATTTACTTTAACCTTTGGTGAAAGTCTGGGCTGATTTAGCCGTTTTCTTTCTTCTGCCACAATAACACAGTAAAAGTAACCATAATAATAATAATAATAATACATTTAATTTATAACACACTTTACATTCGGATCAAATCTCAAAGTGCTACAAGGTAAAGCAGATAAAAGTATCAATAAAAAATATATTGATAATTATATAAAAACATGACCAAAAAGCAGCAATGTTAATTAAAGTTATAGTTTCTGCTAAAAAGGAAAGTTTTAAGTCCTTTTTTAAAAGTCTCAGTCGTCTGTGGAGCCCTCAGATGGTCAGGGAGGGCATTCCACAGACGAGGAGCAGCAGAACAGAAGGCCCGATCACCCATGGTGCTGAGCTTAGTCCGGGGAAGGAGGAGGTGGTATGAGTGGGTAGAATAGATATTAGATATTGCCTGGCGGGCCGGATATAATTGTTGGCTCCACCCCCATGGCTGTGGCCTTGTGGTTTACACCATGTATACAATCATTATAATTTTAAAGCTGCGTTCACAAAACTCACGGTGTAGGTCCTCCTTCCATGCAGCGAGTTCCAAATCCAGGTTTTTCCGTCAGAGCTCCCAGTAGTTTGTTGATGTGAGGGTCATCAGGAAAGTCATTACTGCAAAGAAGAATACTTAATATTAGATATAATATCTTTAAAAATACATTTTATCTCCATGAATGTGAAACAAATCATCACAGAATAATATGTTGATGCTCCTGAAATACAGGTTTTCAGTTTCCGTTCCATTACAGATGTGATTAACTGTTATGTCGATAAGTTCAATTCATTGAAAATTAAAATGCTTTGATAATTAACCCTTAAAAGTCCTGCTCACCTGTTTAGTTTGAGTCACTATTTCTCCTTCAAAAATGGGACTGAACCTGTTTATAATGCGACCCAGTGGTAGCATGTATATGCTAAAGAGTAAGGGGCCATGGATGGAGCCCTGGGGGACTCCTCAGGTCAAAGGGGCCAATGAGGAGGAGGAATTATCATGAGAAAGTCCAATTTGATCGAAATTTTTTGGCATAATTAAGCATGTGAGGACGTAACTGAATCGTGTAACTTGATATAACGAAGGACAAAAATGTCTAATAAGTGTCATAGTTTTCTAAAAACATGCTTTACTAGAAGTTTGGGCTGGTCTAATTATAAATGATTACTTTCCATGAAGTTTAAAATTTCATCACCAATTCATTTTGCACATCTGATACAGCATTTTGTTTTGCTAGTCCTCGAATGCTGGTGTCCCGCAGGGCTCCATCCTCGGCCCCTTACTGTTTAGCAAATACAAGTTTCTACTGGGTCAGATTATAAACAGGTTAAATCCCACTTTGCCCAACCAAACAGTTGAGCCGGACATTAAAGGGTTAATCATTGTTTTTCTGCTGTAATTAGACAGAATTCAAGATATATCACCTGATGAAGGTAAACTGCTCCCCGTACATGCTGGGCTCTAGAGCCAGACTTGGGTACTTTCCAAACGGAGGAACGATCAGGCTGAACACCAGGGCAATGCACACAAACACGGCCGGAAGAACAATCTGAAAAACAACATCATGACTTTCTTTTATTCCAGATAACACGTACGATAACCGACAGAGCTGAGAACTTTCTGAAGTACAAAGGATTATTATGACAAATACCTGAGCGAAGAAGCCTTTCCTGGAGCGCCGGGCGTAGAGGAATCGTTTCCACAGAAGTGCAACAAACTGCTGCCTCGTCAGACTCCAACCTTTGACCTTGTATGAACCTTTACCGTCTGCTCCACTCAGCCAGTCGGTCTCTCGGGATTCTGTACGTAAAAAACAGAGCACACGTAAGCAAAGCTGTCATTACGAAGTCTGTAGCCCCTTTTTTAACTCGTACGTAGCGAAAATACGACAATTTTTTTTTTTTTTTACGTCGTATGCACATCCTGACACAGCCCTCCCATTTATCCGGGTTTGGTACCGGCACCAAATGTGGTTGGTTGGCTGGTACCACCAATGACCTTGCCTAAGGGTCCCCATTGGATTCCTGCCACGCCCTCTTTTGACTGGGATTCGACCCCAAGTCTCCTGGCCCAAAGACAGCGGTGTAACCCACTGAGCAATCCAGCTGCTACATATCGTAAAAACTGTGTTTTTTTGGTAAAATATCTCCCCCTAGTGAGTAAAATATGAACTATTACAGTGATACATATATATATGTGTATAAAAAAGACATATTTCCTAAAGTTTATTCATATGCAACAAATCTACAGTAAATCGTACCAAAGTAAGGAAGTTGTGTCTGCTAAACAGTATTTTTTGGAAAAATGTCCCCCTAGTGAGCAAAATAAGAACTATTAGAGTTCATATATAACATCAGTCTTGTTGTATCCCGACTTTTCGGGGGTACATAACGAGACCGATGCTGTCTATCATTGCCTAGATGCTGTGTCGTGCATTTCTACCTGGGTCACCTTCAGAGTCGTTGAAATCAAAGTCGTCCTCGGTGAAGGGCTTCAGGCAGTTCTGGTGGTCTCCGAACGCGTGGCGGCGTCGAGTCCTGGTCGGTACGACTCCATCGGAAAGCTCAACGGCATCCACTCCGCTATCCTCGGCCACTTTCAGGAAAATCTGCGGAGTTGCGAGGCGTGGAATTAAATCAGACGTGAAACAAATAGGGAGGACAAAGAATTCCGCAAACTCTCTTTTTCAGCTCCGCACCTCCTCAAGGGTGGTGTCAGATATTCCATAGCTGGATATTCCCAGGTCGGTAAGTCGGTCATCCAGTTCGTGGAAGAGCTCCACGAAGGCTCCATCTTTAGCTGAGTGGTAGGGCAAAACGTAGGTGAGCTCGTGGCCGAGGTCTTCCACCAGGCGGGCCTCGGAGACGTGTTTGAAGATCACGTTTGAGATGAGGGACACATCTGAAGTGAAAGAGAGAGAGTCGTAAGACCGAATAAAAAACCCAACAACATCCTCTTTCTACGGGAAAAGACGCCACTCCTGTCACTTCTTACCAATTGTGGTGGTTTCACTCTCTGGTTCGCTGCCGAGACCCGCGTCTGAGCTGCTTTCTGACACATTGTCCTCCTGAAGCAAAGACAAAACAAGCTTCATCAGTTTGGATTCAGTTTCCTTCCTGACAGTCTCTCGCCCTAAGTGAGACAGGGAGTAACTTTTGTACAGGAAGTGACCCCACACAGTGGCGTAGCGTGGGCTGCCAGCGGCCGAAGTAAGGCAAGTACAGTAAAAGTATCTGCAGACTGGAAATTACACCATAAATAGGCATTATGTAATCGACCAATAAGGATTATAAGAGGACAGTATGGCTGTAATTAGTAATACTGTTAAAATGTTACATGGCAAGTTAATCAATAAACCCGTATTTTAGCATGACGCAAGCAAATGAAAGACAACTTTTTATAGATTTTCAGTGTATTTACAAATAAAGCTTTGTTTCCGTGTTTTCCAACAAAACCCCAAAAACAACACTCCAATCCAGTGGATGCTGTGCAAAAACTGCATTCACCACAAAACTCCGCTCCAGGTTTTACAAGAAAACCTTTTTCACAGATCCTCTCACAACCAAACCAGGAAGTAAAAATAAAGTCAAAACATTGGGAGATTCTCCGTTTGAAGGGAAGTATGTGATTTTTTTTTAAATTTATTGTTACTTTTTAGTGTTTTTTCCTTTTAAAAATGCGCCCATTAGAAGTTTGCGGCCCTCTGGCCCCGCCCCACGACTCTTGTATCTTCTGAAAAGCTATATTCACCATGAGAGCCCTCTTACCTTCTCTGCCTTCTTGCTGTAGGAGACGGTGCTGGAAGAGTTCCTGCAGGACTGCAGCGGTAAGTCGTAGTCTCTCTTCACCAGCGTCAGGTAGTAGCCGGTTCCCAGTTGGGTCTTCAGGAAGAGCGAGGAGCCGACGCAGCACAGCTTCCCGTGGGAAATGATGGCGATGCGGTCACCCAGGATGTCGGCCTCGTCCATGTGGTGCGTGGACAGGATGATGGTGCGGCCTGACGGACAGTATATACATCAAATGTTAAGAATATTCATATATGATGGAAAAAGTTCCCCTTCCAAATAAGTCAAAAATGAAACTAAGATGTGGGATTTATTTAAAGGACATCTCGAAATGAGCTTGTAAATCAAATTTTATAACTATATTTTAGTAATATTAGGATG
>VRLP01006994.1:0-24622 GCA_009660295.1 Lophius piscatorius | reverse complement strand
GCTTAGTCCGGGGAAGGAGGAGGCGGTATGAGTGGGTAGAACGGAGGGATCGTGTCGAGGTCAGTGGGGTGAGTAGTTCTTTTAGGTAGGGGGGTGCGTTACCATGGATACTAATACAACAACAACAAAACCTTCATCAGCTCCCCAGCCCAGCAGCTAATAATAAATAAATAATTATGATGGTGATGAAGATGTTGTCGATGATGATGATAATAATAATAATAATATAATGATAATGAGGTCGATGCTAATTATAATAATGATGATAATAACATAATAATTATGATAATGATGATGATTTTGTCGATGATGATGATAATAATGATAATAATAATAATAAAAATTATGATAATGATTTTGCCGATGATGATGATAATAATATAATGATAATGATGTCGATGCTAATTATAATAATGATAATAATAACAATAATAATAATGACAATGATAATAACATAATAATTATGATAATGATGATGATTTTGTCGATGATGATGAAGATAATGATGATTATAATGATAATAATAATGATAATTATATGATGATAATACTATAATAATAATGATAATAATATAATGATAATAATAATAATAAAAAAATATAATAATAGTAATAGTATTAATAATAATTGTGATGATGATAATAATAATAATAAGACTTATGATGAAGATTTTTTCAATGATGATGATGATAATATTAATAATCATAATAATAATAATGACGATGACAATAATAAAATAAATTATAATAATGAAAATAGTATTAATAAAATAAAGCACTAACATTAATAATAAAATAAAAATAATAACGAGATGAGGATGATGATAACAATTACTATAATACGATATTAATAGTAATAATAATAATAATAATAATAATAATAATAATAATCGGGTGCAGGGATTGTAGTAATAGTAACAAAAACAAAAAGGTCAAAGGGTCAACAGCGGCAGAGATCAAATAGTGCTAAAGATGTTTTTGTTTTTTTGTGACATCACTGCTCGGCTGCAGTGTCGTGAGCGACGGGACGCAAACCTGCGACAGGCTGACAATGCTGCTGTCCTCGCAGAGGGATTCATCCACAATGACCCTGTTGGGTCTGGGTTTGGGCCTCAGGATGGCCGTGGAGAAATCTTCTCCCCTTGGACTGACAAAGAAACAAGAGACAAACGATGACTCTCACATTTCAGCATGTGACACGACACTGGATTTAGACGCGTCCTCCCGGCTCGCCGCGGAGCAACAACAGGAGTCAGTAAACACGAGAAAACATTCAACGCAAACATGATTTACACCGTTTAGAAGGTTTTACAAGCCATGCGTGTGAGGCGACCTGTCAAAAGGCAGATTGTGATTTTTGGGTCAGAAGGTGAAACCGGCCTTCACCCTCACAGGGCCCGTATCGGACTCCTGCAGCGCTCCACTCACTCTGCTCCTCCTGATCCAGGCATGACTCTGCTCCTTTATCTTGTCAGATGTCAGATAGCCTCACTCTTTCTCCTCAGGGTCCGGTCCCTCCCTGTCATCTGCAGCTGTTCACTCCGGTATATGCGGGGCTTGATATTTTTTCTCACACCATCAGGGTTTTAATGTTCTGCCTGAGCTGATCTGAGCTGACGGTTTCTACTGGGAGTCCACAATGTCCCAGCCGGGACGCTCAGTCTTCTATTTTTCTTCTAATGCCTCAGACTAGCATGTTTCTGGGAGCTGCACAACCTGTTTGTTTACCAGTGGAAGGGAAAATGACCCCCTCTGCTTCCCCCTGATTTGTAACCCAGTCATGCCCCCCCACACCAAACCACAGAGATCCCAAACACTTACCTTGGAGAGCGTCCCAGGACAGATATAGCGTGATATTTCCTTCTCCCCCTGCTTCTAACCAGCAGGTACTGGAACAAGTACCTAGTTGGTCATGGAGAAGGGTTCCCGAAATAAGTTCTGTATGGAGATTATTTTCCAAAAGAACAGACTTTGAGCCCGTCTTATTTTCTTTTTTGCAGCAAAGCATGATCCACCAGCGTTTAGAGGGAAGGGAGCTGCTGGTCGGACCCAGCTGCTCTACGTCTGCTGTGTTCCCTCCTTAACACACACACACACACACACACACATACATACATCAACATGCACACACACACACACGTACATAGTCACACACACACGCACACATACGCACACATGCATAGACAAACACACACACACACACACACACACATACATACATACATACATCAACATGCACACACACACACAAACACATACGTACATAGACACACACACACATACATAGACTAACACTCACACACGCACGCTCACACATACATAGACAAACACGCACGCACACACACATACAACAAACACACACACACAAAAACATACACACATACATAGACAAACACACACATACATAGACAAACACACACACACTCACATAGACAAACACACACACATACATAGACAAACACACACTCACACATACATAGACAAACACACACACATTCATAGACTAACACACACACACAAAAACACAGACATACATAGTAAAACACACACACACACACATACATAGAAAAACACACACACATACATAGACATACAGTCGCAAGTATCAGTCAAAAAACTTTCCTTTTTTCTTGTTTTTTTTGTCCGAGTCAGAATCATGTCAGAATCATACAACCCATCTTTCCCCAAATCAACCCAGTTCTTCCTCACACTAAAGTCTCTTTGGATGTAAAGTTTGAAAATGATCCATAGTTTCTGAGTTATGGCGACATGAAGGACAAGAAGGCAGCGGTGGTGGAGGCAAAGACGGTTCCAAAGTGTCCCCAACTTTTTGTGGGTATAATTATAAAATGGGGGAGGGGTTGAATGCGCTGCAGCCGAAACACACACACATAGAAACACACATCACCTGCCTCATCCTCATCATCCTCACCATTGGCCATCAGGCACACCTGTCGGATTCGGGAAGCCTTCTTAAACCGGCAAAATCGTGGTCCTAATCAGCATAGGTGAACCCCCCGCCGACGCCCGTAAAAGGGCGTCAGACCGCAGGTTCATGTGCGACAATCACACGACTGCCACAGAGAAAGTGTAATGGCGGTTGAGATGTTGCTGCAGGAGGTGGACAGCGAACGGGCCGTCTTATTAAGTCGTGTCGGTATCAGATATAAAATGACACAAGAAAACGTTATTACAGCGAACGCCGTAACTGGAGGGGGGGGCACAGGGACCCAACAGGGACCCCAACCCTGGACCAAATTATTTATTAACAGATAAACAGACTCAACCACACTGTGAGATTCAGCCAGGCGCCTTCCTGCAGCAACCGGCGCCTCTTGCAGCAACCGGCGCCTTCCTGCAGCAACCGGGCACCTTCCTGCAGCAACCGGCGCCTTCCTGCAGCAACCGGCGCCTCTTGCAGCAACCGGCGCCTTCCTTCCTGCAGCAACCAGGCACCTTCCTACAGCAACCAGGCACCTTCCTGCAGCAACCGGCGCCTTCCTTCCTGCAGCAACCAGGCACCTTCCTGCAGCAACCGGCGCCGTCCTTCCTGCAGCAACCAGGCACCTTCCTGCAGCAACCGGCACCTTCCTTCCTGCAGCAACCAGGCACCTTCCTGCAGCAACCGGCACCTTCCTTCCTGCAGCAGCCGGCGCCTTCCTGTAGCAACCGGCGCCTTCCTGCAGCAACCACACCCTCTGATCTTGGACTCATTCACAGCATCAACTCTGGTCACAACATCGGACACACTTAAAGAAATGAAAGAAAATGTGGAAAAATAAATAATACACACTGAAACCATACATTTTGGAGGCGATGTGTTTTTGATTAACTGTCCGTTGGGGAAAAACGGCGTCAAGTGAGGTTCACGAAGACCTTTACGAAGAAAGCATACTTTCCACAGCGCTGTATTTGGACACGCACACAATTTGGTTTGAATTTACACTTTTATTCCGAAAATTGTCCCCCCATCAAACCACTTCAGCCACGAACATCGACGCAATAAACATTCCCCCCGCTGGGAGTCTGCTGTCGCGCGCGGCCGTCACCCCGGGAAAATCTACCAAGAATGAAGTGACGCACGCCTTCAAAGAGAGAGAGAGAAGGGAGCGATGAGCAAAGAGAGGTAGAGGCGTCGTGAAAGCACGACCAAACGAACGAGTGAATATGAACATCCGTGTGCGGAGAGACGACAGGAAAGAGTCACAAAACTTTGGAAACACAAGTATAAACACACAAACATGGGAGAAAAAACACTCAAAGCATGCAGGGATGAGGTTCCGACCCTGGAACGTCTAGGCGGGGAGGAGATGTGTGACGACATGAAAGCATTTGGTTTCAGAAGTTTGACAGGTATGCACGCTTTAAAAAAAAAAAAAACGCTGGTGGTAAGAGATTAGTTGATTGATTGACAGCTTTAAACTTTTAAACATTTACAAAGGGAGGCTGAACTTTGACTATATTTACATATTCACTATATTACATCGTCGTAGTGATTGATAGTTGATTGTTGTTCTGATCTCAGTTCAGTCAGAGGATCTGAAAGATGATTTAAAGGGGGATTACGGAGAACATGTGGTTTCGTGAAAAATGTCGCGAATGAATAAAACCTCAAATCTCTCCTTCTTAAAGGAACGATTTACCCCCAGAAGTGATTATCCCATCATACAACAGTCTCTGTTCAGCCTCACGCTGCTGTGGTGGCTCTTTTGCCGCAAAAACATTTTTTGGGGAGAATTACAGCAGAGCATATTTGCAGCATTCTCCTTAAATAACTTAAGAAATGGGGTCACATTTTTAAAATGTAATAAAAACACCAGAAAGACAAACATATCACGACTCCGTTAAGTTCCTGCTGCATCGTCCGGTTCTCCAGAAGGCCCAAGATCCCAAACTGATTTGATGAGTCGTTGTTTTTATCATGAGTTTAAATCACAGCTGTACGCTAAAAGCATTAGCATGAATGCTAACTGAGGAAAGTGCTTGCAATTGGCTGGATGCTAACCGGATCTTTGCATACCTCAGCGTTCACCTGCTGCCAGGAAGTCTGGTCTCCCAACATTAGAGCTTTACTTAAGTCCATCCATCCGTCCATCCGTCCATCCATCCATCCATCCATCCGTCCATCAACAGTTTAGAGATCATCAACTCTTTGTTGATCTCATCTGTCGGTGGATGTCTGATCTTGCCCCTCGTCTGTGGAATGCCCTCCCTGACCATCTGAGGGCTCCACAGACGACTGACACATTTAAAAAAAGGACTTAAAACTTTCCTTTTTAGCAGAACCTATAACTTTAATTAACATTGATGCTTTTTGGTCATGTTTTTATACAGTTATTATTGTATTTTTTATTGATGCTTTTATCTGCTTTTACTTTGTAGCACTTTGAGATTTGATCCAAATGTAAAGTGCATTATAAATTAAATGTATTATTATTTATTATTATCTTGTACATCTTCCTCTCACCTTACTCGCTTTTAGCTCGCAGGCTATTATGAAGATTTGTACAGAGGCCTTCTGGGGACATTGAAGAAAGACAATAATCTACTGGCCCCGACTTAATAACTAGCCTGAAAGAGTTATCTCCTGGCTTAATTACGTAATAACTCGTCCGCACGAGAGTCGTGGCCACAAGACGATTATCTCACGAGATAATAACTCGTTCCCTCAAGCTAGGGCCTTGAGATCGTTTTTCTTTCTTCAAAGTCACCACAGGGCTTCCGTAGGTTTTAAATGACTTCTTTTTAAAATCGTTTTTGGATCTCAGGGCTTCTGGAGACTTGGATTACACCGAACACACTGTATCATTTTATCTCTGTCGTGTTATTATCATCAATATTTCTACATGTTGCTGCTGGAAAATCCCGCCACACCAATTTCTTGTGACATTGAAAATGTTTCTGACTTTCTGACTGAAAACCTCCCCAGACTATCCATCGGCAATGTTGTACGAAGGTGATTAGTGACTTTGATTTCTGTGTGAAGTGTTCTTTCACGGCAGTCAAAGAACACTTCACTGATAGCATTCTGAAGCATTATGACCGCAGTCTGAAGTCGGACCGCTTTCAAAGCCAGTCCACGTCCGTCCTGGAGCAACCAGCCGGGACAGATGGCGACGCCTTCTGTTCAAAAGTAGGAGGAATGCGCTTATTTCATGGATTTTAATCTGAAACGTCCGATATCGTTCGCCTGCCTGCAATCCATGAGCTGACGAGGTTCGACCACCTGGCACACATTTAGGCGTCTTCATCAGCTTATTGCTGTGACCAACGTCCCGAAAGGTCACAAAAGGTCGGGTCAGGTCTACGTTCTCCGATCCCCACACTCCAGTTTCTAGGAATGTTATTTTTCTGGTCAACATTTCATTTATTTCTGTTCCCATCCAACAACCTCTGTCAAACCCCTGCGCACATGTAGTGTGTGAGCAATTACACACACACACACGCACACACACAGCCAGCCTCAAAACACAAACAGAAATTAACCGCACACAATGACCATGAACTCTTTCAAAACATGCATAAAGTTCAGCACAAAATAACAGTTGAAAAACAATTCTTCTTGCACAGTTTGAATGAGAAAGAGCGCTTGGTCGCAGCGAATGCAAAAGAAATAGGCGATATTTCTTTTCATTCCACCGAGTCTTTAAATCTGCCGAGTCTACTTTTCTTCCTCCAGTGTTTGTGCTCTGCTGGGTAGAAGATCTTTGATGAAAAAGTCTTTTCTCCTCTCTTTGCATTATTTTTGGACCCAAGCAGTACTAGAGGATCCGGAGGAAGAGAATCCGAGGTGTGTGTGTGTGTGTGTGTGTGTTTGCTGTTTGATATGAGATGAAAAAAGTTACTTGTATATCACGCATGCTTTTTCTATAAGGTTATTTGAGTAGAAACAGGCACAGCAGCAGTCTCTGTGCGTAGTTCATGCGTTTGTTGTTAGCAGTCATCTTCCTCAAAGTGCGTTTTCTGCAGGACCTTAACATGTCGCTCATAGATTTTGAGGGCGGGTCCCAGTCTGATTGACAGGCCAGTCAAAACGTCGTTACGCTGCATGAGGAGAAGAGACTTGCCGTCGATTTCCTGATGTAGAGAGCAAAACATCATGAGTGGAGAGGGAAGAACTTTTTTTTTTTTTCTTTTTTTTTTTAAACTTTATTGTAAAAACGACATGAACCTCAATGAAGAGTTTTACAGAAACAGGCACAAGGACGAAACAAAACAAATCAAATAAACAAATATAAATCAGACAATTATGTAGGAAATAAAGTGGACCGAGCAAAAATGGGAAATAAAATGAATACACTAATTAAATAAAAGTAAACATTGATTGTCATCTTTCAGCATTATATGAAGCTTATAAGCGCGTTCAGATTTCATTTTAATTAAGGACTTAACTTAGTGACGAAGATCACTGAACTTGAATCTTTGGAGATGGGCGGAGCCTTTATAAATATTACCTCGTGAATAAAAAATGTGGCTAGGATGAGTAAAAAATTTACCTTAAACCCAATTTTTTAATCCTCTAAAATAACACTTAAAGCTTGATTTTTAAAATCTAAAGTAGGGATTGTTATGGTTTTCCTATTTAACCATTCAGTAAATTGTTTCTGGAACGTTTCGGGGTTGAGTCAGAGAAGAAATGTTAGACATGGAGGCACGCTCACCGCTAACCGAGTCTCTCCTGGCCTCTAGTGGTCATTTAAGGGCATGACAGACTCACCTGGGTCCTGAAAGCCGCCGCCTGCTCGGGAAAACCCGCTGCTGTGAAATAACTGACCACATCCGACACCGTCCAGTCCACCGGACTCCCGCTGGACGCTTCAGACTTTATAAAGCTAGTGAGACAAAGAAGGAGAATTCACAGAATAATCAGTGGTGGGATGGAGAAAGAAAAAAAATCTCTACGAGGAATCTGTACTTCACCCGAGTATTTATTTGCCTCGTTTATTTCTTAATACAAATATTTGTACTTTTTCCTCATTCTCTTCCGTTGTGTGTTTTCCAAGCACTCAAGACTGATTCCAATGTTAATAATAATAATAATAATAATAATAATAAATAAATAATAAGGGGGGACAGACGACCAGTCCGATCCAAAAGCCACAGACTTTGGATTCTTCTCTGCTTCACTCACCCTCCGCTGCTAACTCCTCCATTCATCCCTCGCTCCTCGGACGTGAAGGAGTCTCTCGGAGAGGCAGTGGGTGTGAGCAGGCACGATGACGCACCCACCTCCATCTTGGACTCTGAACCTGTCGGGCGGGGGGGGGGCAGAAATAAGCAAATGAAATTACCTGTTATCATCACCCACCACCCAACACAAACACAAACTCATTTTCTTTTCTTTTTTTAGATTGTCTGCGAAGCCCGACTCACCGTCAAATCCCGAGGAGCTGTGGTTGGTTCTGTCTCGCTGCACCTGATTCTGTCGTGGAGAGAAGAGAACGGGTCAGGCCGAAGAGGATCCATACATTGGCACGCTAAAAAAAGATGCTATCAGCTACTCGGACCGAGCTGACGTCACACAGAGGCAGAGCGGAACACGTGCTGGAGGCGTCCGACTGACGTGTTCCCCAACTCAACTCAAGCAGCTAAAACCAACAACAACAACAACAACAACAACAACAACAACAACAACAACAACAACAACGCCTGCTAGGACGCACTTTGAATCTCCGAGCCCAACAGGTGCGTTGTTACAGAACGGGCAGCTCCACAATAAGGATTGTGGCACAAATACAGCGCCATATTTTGAGCCGAACCCGCGCACACGTTAGACTAGTGGTCCGGGTTTCCAGATGGGTCGGTTTGGTTGCCGACATCGCCGCAGAGACGGGCCGGTCAGCAGACCTGGCGACGCAACCCTGACTGGGACGCACTGAAGACGGTCGCTCCGGTCTGTCCTGTAGCGGTAATGACCCGGTAATGATCCAGTAATGATCAGGTAATGATCCGGTAATGATCCGGTAATGGCCGGTAATGACCTGACAGCTACCCGTCCGAGGTCCGTTTGCCTCTTCCCGGCAATAAGCCCCCAGCCTCCTCCCCTGCACCATCAGAAAAAGCATCATTTGGTTCTATGCTCAGGTTAGTTTCCTGATTATTCTCATTTTAGAATTTCTTTAGAGAGTGGTTAGCAGCCTCAGATCAACGACATGTCGTTGTTGGGGATCGTCAGGAACCGATCAGTCTCTTTGCATAAGTTCTTCAGTTGGGGATCATCTGGTGACCCCGTCAGCGTGCTCTTGGTTCCCATCACAAGCCGGATGAATGGAAGAGTTGCACCGGGATAAGAATCTGTGAGATCTACAGAGTCCGGTCGAAGTCTGTCCCCCAAGCGGACTCTGTGGACTTCTAGAGAAAGCCCAACTTCAGGCTCGTTATGGACTGGACTAAATGTGGGTTTGGACATCCTCAGCACTTGGAGTGTAACTCGTACGCGCCTGCAGGGTCTGCAAGGACAGCCAGGTCCTGGCTTCCATCCCTCACTACCATCAATAATCCTTGAAGCCCAAACAGAAGGTCTGCAGCGGTAGAATAATAATTTAAAAAAAAAAGTACCTCAATCTCAATCAGGCACTTGTAAATGGAGTGGATGGGGGGGTCAGAACCTCCAGAGCTGCCTTCAGCCTCACTCTGCTCCTCACTGGGCTTCTACTGCCTAATATTTAAATATATATTTATATATATAACTCAAAAACTGTTTGACGGGTCATTGCCTAACTTTTATAGGCACATAGACTTTAGTGCGAGGAAGAACTGGAGTGATTTTGGTAAAGGTTGGTTGTAAGTTTCTGACACTAGAGGGAGATTTACCTCCGAACGTTTTCGGGCAATAACCTCCAATTTTTCAAAAAAACTTGATGAATTCTATCTCGTAAATATCATATTTCATTCTAGCGGTTCACGTTTGACTCACTAGGGGGAGCTCTTTCTTATGAAAAACATTGAACTCAAATACTATTTGATGGATCATTTTCAAACTTTATACCCCATGGACCTTGCCAGGAAGAACTGGATTGATTTGGGGAAAGGTCAGTTGCATATTTCTGACACTAGGGGGAGTTTGTTTGCAAAAGCTTTCGGGCCAAAATTCCTAAATCTGATTTGAATTCAAAATTTGGTGCATATGAATCGACTGGAGGAGATCTACCTTTTGCACATTGCGATAGTTCATATTTTACTCACTAGGGGGAGCATAACTCCACATTTGATTTCAGGAGCTCAATCGGGGGGGATTGCTTGTACAACGCAGAGGATCGGGGTCTTTTCAGGGACCACATTTTTCACAGCAAACCTGCTGACTAATGGGAAAATGACTCCACCTCCCTATAGGTACGTAACCTCAGTAAATATTTTCCTAATGAGTTCATCGTCTAAACTAGGCCCCTAAACCCCTGCGTTGAACTCCTCAATTTGAAAGTGAACTTTGTCACAGTGTTTGTAAGAAAGAAAAAGTAAAAAAATGCCCTTAGTGTGTAAAATATGAACTTTTGGAGTAAAATACAATACATGAAAAATTAAAGCCCAGCCGCAGCGATGGGGTCAAAGGTCAGTGTACTTCTAGTGCCGGTCCCAAAAGCTCCACCTAGTGGTGAAAAGTGTACAACTGATCTTTCCCAAAATCAGTCTAGTTCTTTCTTTCACTACGATGTGGTTATAAAATTTGAAAACAATCCATGAAATCTTTTTCATGAATTTTCTTCTTTTTCTTTTATCTGTTAGCAGGGTTAATACTAAAAAATAAAAAAACTCGTAAGGATCAGATTTGATTCAATTTCGGAACCTGTGTCTGGATAACGGGCAGAATTACATGACAAAGCCCATCGTGAGATCTGTCACATGGCAAAAAGTATGTTCTGGTTCCAAATAACATTCCAGATCTGGCGATCCTGAATATCCAAATTTATCGGGAAAACTCCAAAATCAGAAAAAAACTCTGAATCTGAGCTGGAACATTGAACTTCATCATCCTTCACCTTCGTGCCGTCTCCCCGCCTGCCTGTTATGTGACGTAACATTGACAAACCAAGAAACAGTTCCCAGCAAACGGAAAAGACACCTGAAGACAAATGTTCTCTTTCTAGCTAGCACGAGTTCCAGCAAACAACGGCAGGTGATGATGAAGGCCAGTAAGAGGAAGACTTTTCACTGCAGCACAGGATCATCTGGCAGAGTTCAAGAAAGACCGCACATTAAAAAGTTAAATGTCAAGACGTGGCTTTGGACCGATCTCGTGTATCACTGGAAATGGAGCTTCAGTGAAACTGGCTAAGAAGCAGTTTGGAGGGGTGATGTCATAATGTGGCTATTGCTGCCTTCCTTTGATGTCCCTTTGAGGGTGGAGCTTGGGGCTCAGTTTCAACGGTTCCTTTGATGTTCCTTTGGGGGCGGACTTGAGGGCTCAGTGGGCCGAACAGAGACGCTGAAGTGGAAGGTGCAGGAGACGAGCGGCTACAGAGTATTTGGGAGATACTCGGAGAGTTTGTTGGAGTTGTCAGTAGATTTACAGGCTGGCAGTAACTCAGACATTAATGGAGAAATCTGCAGGGAGTACTGATGTGCCTTGACGGAGGTTTCATTCTCTGATGGGCTATTTCTAGATACAGATATCAGCCATATTATGCTCAAAATTCTGATTTAGAATTTTGAGCTACAACCCCAGTTCCAAAAAACTCTTGGATGTTACTCATAAACTGTCCTGAGATCGTCTAAGATGGACTAACCTGTGAGTTCACTTTTCAAATAGCTTTTGGAAATCATGGCGTTCATGATTTCCAAAAGCTATTTGATAGACTTTCAATAGACATGAAAGCCAAGTCTGCATGAAAGCCAAGTCTTCATGGCTTTAGAGTAAATGGCTCTGGGTGCTGAACTGGCAGCACCCAGACGCCATCTCCTATTGGATCGTTTGATTGGCAGTCAGGCTAGTCAGAAGCCGGCTGTGAGTGATTAAGAGAGAGATTGACAGCAGCTGGGGGAGGTGATGTTGAACGTCTGCGACGGACGTGATCTCAAACGCTGACGAGACACGGACTGACTGAGCGGACTGGATGAAGAAGAGGAATGAGAAGTTTATGCTGAAGTTCTTTGTCTATGTGTTTAAACGTTAAAATTCACTGTTGGTGGGGAGTCGATGGAAACAGAGGAGGATCTGGCCTGGCCAGGCAAAAGGTTTTTGGCTGTCAGGATATGGCGAGGCAACCGAACGGGTACCCAAACCCATACATATCCTTGAAGTTCTGGCGAGTAGACTGTCAGTCCCTGGGGTCGCGGTTCTGTCACAATATGTCATCTTCAGATGACTTTTATTTGTACAGTTTTTGGCTTGGAAAATTTTTAATTTCAGCTTTATATCCACCAAATACTGAAAATACTGTCACTCAAACACATATATGACATTAAATAGCTTATAAAAAAAAGGTGCCTCTTTACTTGAGAGAGTTCCCTCGCTGATTTAAAACTCATTCTAGGAGTATTCATGTCAAAGTCGAGGCCTGCGGGTCACATCCAGACAGTAGAACAATATGATACGGCAAAAACACCACAGATACTACAAATACCAGAATGCACTGCGATACCCGACGCGCCAACTAAGAGCCTTAGAAAAGATAGCAGCGTCGGTGCTGTTGCGCTAAAAACAAGAAAACATGAAGTTTCTTACATTTAACGTGAGATACACCTGGAAGCTGTTCATGCACATGTTTTCTGAGGAGCAGCCGCTCCTGGCTGCAGGAACAGACACGAGGAGCGACTTTACTGTTTTATTGCGGCAGAAGACAGAACCGGCTACATCCGCCCTGACATTTACCAAGCGTAAAGTATTTAAAGTTCCGTTTTGTTGTTATTGGTAATTGAAAACAGAAAAATGATAGATGTAACTTGTAAAATAAATTGTTATCGATGCCTGCGAATAAAAGCGTGTCATTAGAAAATGATTCTGCAAAACACTGCCGAGGGAGAGGGAGACATAAATTCCTTTTGTTTGTTCGGAAGTTGATGAACTGAGTAAATAAAATAAGAAAAGGTTTGTCAAAATACCTCCGATCAAACATGGTCATGTGATCGATTTTGACCAAACTCGTCCATCCTGGTGCGCATGAATGAGTTTGATTTGTGTCGTTGCTCTCATCACGTAGCGAACCCTCTGACCCTGAGAACAGCCACTGCAGGTTCAGTAAAAAATAATGACTGGAAAAGCAGCGAGGTACTGAAAAATGAAAGCCTTTGTTTGAAAACCACCTGGAAAAAAACCAGCTCATTTACATATTTACTGCTCACTTTTCAGTCGCATTTTAGAAGATAATGAAGAATATTTAATCAGGTTTTGTAATAGGACACAGTCTGCGAAAACATCATCAGCTTGAATTTTTCCTACTTTAGATTTATACTTGAATACAAGCACATTTTCAGGACAAACGTTATGCATGAGGTTGAATTTTCCTCCACTTTCTTATAATGAAAGTGGAGTGGAGTTACGCCGCTAGCATATTTCAGTTGATATTCTTGGTTTTCTGCTGAGAGAAAAATATGGCTGGTGGCTCCCAGACACTAAGAAACAGAACCGGGACTCTCGTTCTGTAGAAATAGTTGGTTATTCCCATATTTCAAAACTTTTACGACCTCCTCGGTGCTGCTTACGCCTCGCCTACCAACAACTCACGCCGGCGCTGCTCAGACTGCTGTTTGATAACCATAAACAGACTTCTGCGTAAGATGGCCGTGCTGTAAACTAAAATTCACCAGTTACATTAGAGAATGTGGAGGGAATTAGACTGTGTGGAAACCAGGGGCGGAAATCCTGGAAGGAGGCCGGGGGGACATGCCCACCTTTCTACATAGAGCCCCCCCCAAATGATGTAATTGTAATAGATAATTATATAATATATGTTTTATATCTATGGCAGTTAAAATACTAATCGACGCGAGGACAGTTACATGCTGGTTACATGCGTGCGCCGTTACCACGGTTCCAAACATCTCACAGGTAAACCAGAAAACACAAAGCCAGCGATTTGTGGAACCGGTGAAGACAAAACAAACTGTTGAGGAACATCCCCGAAAACATTCTACAACACGAACTTTACCACACACTTCAAATTAAATCACCCCGAGGAAACATAACAAGTTAAGAAGCTAGTGTTAGCAAAGCGGCTAAAGCTAGCGGGAGCTCAGAGCCAGCCATGAGCCCAGAAGACCCTGAACTGAGGGTACATTCATTTCAACGAGTCGGAACACATACACAATGCCGACCGGCCTTGTTACTTTCACCGATATCCTTCAAAATAAGAGCACTCAAAATACATTATTCATAACTTTTAAACTTTAAAGAAAATAATTCTTTTTTGTTAATCGTACGTTGTACCGATATTCGCCGGTGCAGCGGTTTTATTGTGAAAAACCCATGCAGTTCCTGCCAAAAGCTGAATTGTGATGGACTATGTGTTGACGCACCTTTCTATCAGAACCAGCATTAACTTTTGCTCCAGTAGCTCCTCTAGAGTATCTTGACTTAGCGGCGGGTTATTTGTCCTTCCTTTGAACATTAAGGTGGGTTCTGATTACTGCAGACCGGCAACGCCCAATGACAGGGGGGCCAAAATTAAAAACTCGAGCCTTCGAGTCCACCTCGAGGGCTGAACAGAACTCATGTTTAGTCTTAGGTATTATGACAGTTTATTCTTATTTTATTTACTACTTTTCTAAAAATCTGAATAAACCAAACCAAACCACAGAAATAGACAAATTACAGAAAAAAAATTCAAAATAGATCAGCATAACTAATTTCTATCTCTCTAAGTTTTCATTCACAGGCGTCAGCAACCGCCAGAAAACCAAATTTTTCAGATTACATATAAAATTATTTTATTTTAAGAAATTTAAAATATCGACAAAAGGATCTTTAAATTACTCTTGGTAAACAGCTGGGCTGATTCAGAGTTTTTTTTTTCTTCGGCCATAATAAAACAGTAAAAGTAGACTGTTGCTGCTCCTGTCTGTTCCTGCAGTCAGGAGCAGCTGCGCCTCAGAAAACAGTCAGGTACATGAACAGTCTCCGGTTGTATTTCATATCAAATGTAAGCAACTACGTGTGTTTTCTTGTTTTTAACGCAACGACACTGACACACGTTGAACGGCTGGAGTACGTGAATGCACTCGCCAAATAATCAATGCGTGCGTTCTAAGCGTTCTTATCGCATGCGCGACTTACTTATACGTTTATTTTTTAAGTGCTTTACGTTTTTTCTCCTCCCTACAACCTCCTGAGCCTCAAGTTTATTAGAGTGAATGGATAAATGCTGATATCTGACTACAGAGTCAGGCTGGGGCTCTTAGATGACGCCCGGCCATCCCAATGCATTCTGGGATTTGTAGTTTGTTTTTGTTTTTTGGGGTGATTGTACTCTACATCAGCTGGCCAGTTACTGCAGAAATTAGATGTTGCCTCGCAGGCCGGATATAATTGTTCTGCGGGCCGGATGTGGCCTGCAGGCTTTTGAGTTTCACATGTGTGCCCAATGAGAGCTGCAGCTCTGGAGATGTTCTGATCCAGTCGCTCTAGCCATCCTGACATGACCTTTGATGAAGTTGCTCGTAATATACAGTATCCCACGGACTGGTGCCGCTGTAACAAGACAACGCCATTCACTCCAGTGATTACAATGTCGCGGCTGAACAGTTTATGTCTTCAAGTGGCCGGGGGGTCATTTCATGAGAGACCCATATGCTTGAACTTACTTGTGCCTCCGTACTGAGCTGACCGGGGGTGACGGCTATCTCCTTAATAACGGCAGCACGGATACAACGAGGCAGGGACGCGTCCAGAACAGGTGGACATGGCGTCCTGCTGAGGGGATCAGGCACGGATGTCCCAACAGTCAAATCTGGAAGAAAAAAACCCAAAACTGTTATAATAACTATAATAACATGGAAATCTAACTGACCAGGTTTGACATTCCACTGAAATGCAGGCATGTACCTGTTGACCCGCCCACACCAGCGCCACCTTGCTGCTGGTGATGGTGATGGTGATGGGCGCTCTCCTCTTCTGATGTCTTAAGGAGCTCCAGACCTTCCCCGGTTTTCTCAATGAGCTCTGATTCGATCGTCCCGGCTACCGGGGTTAGCACAGCCTCCTCATCAGAACTCCGGGGATCCTCCTCCTCCTCTTCCTCCTCCTCTTCCCCATTCCCTTCCTGGGCCTCCTCCTCACTGGCTGTTTCCATCGGATCATTCTCCTGGAGAGAGGGCGCAGAGGCTTCATGGTTTGTTTTTTTTAAAAATATGTTTCCAATACAAAAGGGGAGCGAAGTGGAGAACCAACGCATGCGACTCTTCTAAGTTCTCACTCAGGCCTGGAACTTCATAGTCGGCCTGATTCAAGATTTTGAGCAGCACCACAGCAAGATTTAAAAAAATAAATGAGAAACACGCAGCTATGGAAGTCTATTGAAAACTTTTGTTTTGTTTTTTTTACCCTTGTTTTTCTGAATTAACGACTTATTATCTCAGAGTTCTGGTTTGTCCGTCTGAACAGCCGTCCTTTAGGTATGGGGCGCCGTTTGTAAAAGTACAACCTGTTATTTTAACAGCAATGTTTTGTCTCATTCAGCTCCAAATGTTAAAACTAAATCTAAATGTTGATTTTAAGTTGAAATCTAAATTTAAATGTTGCACCGAAATGTTTTCAAAAATATGCAAATTTACAATGACGTCAGCGGAAGTACCGAAATAAAAAGGCTGATGAAGAAAAACACTTTGATTGGCGGTAAACGCGGCTCCTTTTGTACCAAGGTGGCTTTATGAACACATAACTAATAATCGGTTTTAGTCAAATGTTTTTAGGTTCTTCTGGGGAGACGAGGCTTCTCAAAAATGGCGGACAAAAACTTCTGGTTTGCTACGAAAACCCCGCCCCTGTCTCTGACGTCATCGCATCTTGCTTTTAACCCAGGAGGTTTTGGTTGCTCTCAGGTATCGGGTTTTAAGGGCCGGGGAAATCATAAGTCAGGAATCAGATCAGAAACCACATTGGTGCAAAAAGGGGCCACATTTACTTTGTATGAAAGTGGTTTTCTTCATTAAGCTGAAGGCCATTGCTGCTAAACTTAGCTAGCTAGCGATATTGTTCCAACGTTATTCTATTACATTTATACAGATTTTTTTATTTAGCTCACTTGCTAACTTTCCCACATTGCAAGCGATCTAGCTATCCAGTTATTTCATAAAATGTTTTTATAAATGTGTCTATATAATAGGTAACTTTCAACCACGGCCATGAAATACTAATAACTGAGGACTTGGGTTGAATGTTAAGAACGTGTTTTTGTTTTTTAACTCCAAACCCCACACACACACACACACTCGCGCACACACATACTCAATAGGTAGCAAGTTTTCAAATTGAAGATATTTCTATAACTCAACAGGTTATGCTGAGAATAATGTTGGTGTGAAGTGTTTTCGCCCCCCCCCCCCCCCCCCCCCCCCGCACGCTAACTTTGAGCACCAGCCCCTCTGGAGGTCTCTGCACGGCCCTGCTCACCAGACTGGGAGAGGCGGGGGGGGGGGGTGAGATGAAAGGAGCGACACAAAGATTTTAACGAGGCTCGCGAAGGGGGGGCTGAAGAGAAAAACTACGACGTAACAAACGTGCATGATTGCGCACACACGATGTTCGGCTGTCGGGTCCTCTGTCGGCCCACGCGCCAGAGCAGCGTCACAGCAGCGAGCGGCGCGTCGCAAGTTTAGACAGACAGGCGCCTCTTGCGCGGCGGGCCCACGCGCTCCGTTGCTCAACGCTAAAGTTGCTGCAAACCCAAATAAAATGTTGATCGACCCGAAAACATTGGTGTTCCGAAGCCGCGAGTGTCCGAGCTCGCGCCATGCAAAGACGCTCATTACGCGCGCGGTGGGAAGCAGAGCCGGAGATATCCGCGCCAGTCGCCCGTGTAGTGCGCGGGACAGACATACAAACACGCGCGCACGCGCCCACACACACACACACACACACATACACACTACATTTACCCAGGGTACGAAGAACGCAGCGGTGGAATCCCAACATCTTACTTCTAATTTTCGTTTCATTGAGAGAAATCTCCGCCAGCTCTTCCAGATTTAACACGAAATAATAAAATATGTATCCGTCCAGCGATCAGAGCGCTTCCTGTGTGAAACACAGATCACGCGTTTATCACAGAGCCGCTCGTCGCTCCACGTACAACCGGGACGTGCCGAAAATATCAAGTTAGAAAAAGCCCACCTTTTTCTCGGGCAGCTCGTCCCGCGGGATCCCCTTCAGAAGTCCGTCAGCGGACCCGTCCTCCGCCGCCGAACCCCTCAGAGGGAGAGCGATGTTCCCGCAGCGCGTCCTGCGCAGCCGGCCCCTCGCCACCTCTCTCTCCATGACCACTTTGACTTTGCCTCGGGTCAGCTTCTCCGCAGAGAGCTGGTCCTGGCTGCTCAGGTAGCCCAGGATCTCCTTCAGCCCCAGCGGCTTCATGTGGCCTCTGCTCGGGGCGGCGGGGCCCCTTCCGAGGTTCTGCTGGGACAGGCTGCGGACGGAATCCACCAGCCTGTCGCCCAGCGCACAGTTGGCGTGGTCCCCCGCTGGTTTGGTGCCCCCGCCTCCGACTCGAAGTTTGGACTTGAGGGGTGCCGTCTGGTTCTCTCTCTGCTGCGGACTGGGGTTGACGAGGCTCCCTCTGCAAGTTTGGTCGTGGGTGTCAACCCCAGACCGACCCGGTTCCGCGCCTCCACAAACTGCCGCAGGTTTGCTCGGTGTTCTCCCGCTGGGGTCGGCGTCGTCGTAGGCGCTTGATCCGTGGCCGAGACCAGGCGACAGACTCCCCGCTGCCTGCTGTCCTGGTCCCGTGTCTGTCGGCGCACTTGCTTTCTCCTCTTCACCGACGCTCCCGACGCCGCAGCCCGTTGTTGCGCCGCCCCTGAGGCTCGAGTCAGTCTCGGCTTCCTTGCTGGTGGCACTGGGTGATATTTGGATGTTGGGATCCGGGATGGTCTCAGAGTCCTCCTCCTGGTCGCTGAAGCTGTGCGCACTGTCGCCGTTGTTGTTCAGATGGTCGTGTTCGGTCTGCTCCCGGTTGGTCTCCGCGCCGCCACCGCCGCCAGCGGCCGTAAACTCACTCTTCTTTCGGCTTTTCCTCTGAACCTTCGCCGCGTTCCGGTACGATATGGACCCCTTGTAGCTAACTTTGAGCACGATCTGCTCTTTGATCAGTTTTTCCATTTCTGTCCTGGTTCGGTCCGGGTCTGACCCGTGTCGCCTCCGGACCATTCTACAAATTCTCTCAAGATCCGGACGAGCTTTCCTCGAGCGGAGGGAGTCGATTGTTTCCAGGATCCAGTCTCGGTACTTATTGGGCTCGGACATCTTTTCCCCCTGCTGCTGCGGATGGGGCTTCGTCCGTCCTCCTTCAGTAGTTCGGCTGGTGACGCCGAGTCAAAGCTGGGATCCAGAGGGCGATCCCCGGCTGGAGAACAAGGACGGAAGCCCGGCTGGAACGCTCGCGTTCGCTGGCCACATTGTGCGCTTAAGGTGGACCGAAGATGGCGCCCTGGTCTCCACAGCAGACGCAGATAGCAGTTAAGGTGGAATTGGCTGACTTTCAGCGCATCGGAGCGGAATCTTCTTTGTTCGCGGTCCCATCCAGAACCACTCACAGTTTATGAGACGTGGTTCTGACACACGGGAAAGACCAATGCAGAGTCAAAAAAAATAAAAAAAGAGAGAGAGAAAAAAACCGCTAAGATGATGGCACGCGCTTTAGCAGAGGGTCGTGTTCCGAAAACCTCCCGGACGAACGAATCCGGTGGATCCGGGCTGTCAACAGATGGGTGGGCCACGGCCCATATTCCGCATCCGGCGGCGGCGAAGATCTCCGAGCGAAAACATTTCAACAACAACAACAAACACACACACACACACACACATCAGCCCAAAGATTGCGTCCAGGAAACACGCGTGGAGTAGAATTTTACAAGTAAAACTTTATTGGAATGATACTCATGTTGCAAAATATTACACGTCGTGTTCTCATGTGTGTGTGTATGTGTGTGTGTGTGTGTGTGTGTGTGGCAGCGGGGGTTAACCCTGTTACATCGTGGTCTCATTTCCCTAAAAAGTGCGACAGTATGTACCAGCATTGTGCCTCATCAAGAGGAAGTTTCGTCACGGCAGAAAAAGAGAAAACATCGAGGAGACAGAATAATAGCGTCATAACTTCCGAACATCTTTGTCCATGATGATACAGTCGACATTAAAACGCGGAGGGAAAATAAAAAACCTTGGTGGATTTTAACTCCCAACGGTTGATTTTTACAACAATGTATAATAATCATAATGTCGATGATGGTAATGACAATAAAAAAACAGATCGATGACCTGTTTTGCAGTTGTTTTCCCTTTTCTCAGTGAGAAGCCGAGTATTGGACATGAAAATGAGTGATTCAGGGGGCATGGAGTCTTTCGCTCAGCCTTGTTGCCTTAAATGTGGCTTATACATTTTTTAAAATAAAAAACAAACAAAAATAATTACAAGCCTGTTTACTGAACATTGGCGAGGCGGGATTACCAACTGTTTCTAAAGAGGGGAACTTTTACACATCGGACCGCAGAAACATTCCCAGCAATTAGCCATAATATTATAACCACTGACCAGGTGAAGTCAGAAAAAAGTATTGATTGTCCCATTTCCATAGTATCTGTCAGTGGGCGGGACATATGAGGGCGGGGAGTGGATATTTTATCCCTGAAGTTGATGTTTTTGGAAGAAGGCAAAAGGGGGAACCTCAGGTTCTGAGGGGTCACGGGGTCGTGGATGAACTAGAGTTATGCGTGTGGGAGGCGAACGCGGACCTGTGTTATTCCGATCCCACAGAAGAGTTACTGTGCAGCAAATGAATGAAAAAGTAAAAGAAGATCTACGGAATATTAAGGCCCGGGTTGGATTTGAACTTAGAACCTTCCTTGCTTTGCAGCCCCCAAATTAAAGATTATTACGTGTAAATAACACACACTTTGAGATTTGATCCAAATGTAAAGTGCATTATAAATTAAATGTATTATTATTATTATTATTACATGCCAAATTCAAAGCATTCATAATAGCAACTGGGAAACTGGCAGGTCCCTGAAAGCTGCATGAAAGTTGTGGGTACAGAAAACGGATCAGGTTAAATGTTGTCACTGCATAGCAGGCTACTTCAACGCCTAAAAAGAGAAATCAGTCAATAGTTCTGAGTTCTCGGATGATGCCGGCCATCTTTCCCCTCCGAGGCCAGGTCGCGGCGGCAGCAGGCGAGTTCCGGGTCGACCTCGGGGTCTCCACCCAGTTGGACGTGGGGGGGGGGGGTTAATAATGACGCAGGACCCTAAGGCGACTTAATATGACATATAGAGCTAAAAAAAAAATGATAGGAAATAAATGAAACGGGTCGTTTGGCCCACTTTGTACATTTCTTGATGGTAGATAATTTAATGGTGTTCCAGGTGACCGGTACAATTGTAATACATACACATTACAAAAGTGTGATTCTGAGAAAAGGCTCGTCACATTTTTCTTGTTTCTGTGAAGGGAGGGATTAAAAAAAAATAAATAAATTGAAACAATCCTAGATGAACCCGAGAATAAGAATATGTTCATTATGGCGGAACATTAAAACGCAGGAGCGATCACGTCCTTTGAACGTTTAACGTGTGATCACACCTATGTGACAAATTCTGTCTTAGATCACCTTTTTGGGCTTAATTCTGTCTTCACAGCTCAGGAGCCAAGAGTTCTACGCACGTTTGTCTTTTCGACCACGACGATTCTCACTCTCCTCGACCTTTTTTCCAACTTGTTTCTGCGGAGTGCCGGCTACCTGTGCGCCGTCACCACTTCAACCTCTCCTCAAGAGGAAAGGTTCTGGTGTTGTGGAGACAAACGTAGATACTGGTTCTGATAACAGACCATAAAGGACTTTATTCCGACGGCCTTCCACAAGTCATCAAAGGGTCGGTTCTGTTCTGTAGTTGGATTGTTGTCAGTTCAGGGTTGTGTTTCATTTTGAGGTTTAGTTCTATGTTCATACCTTCCTTTCCTTTATTTCTTTTTTAGCCCCCCCACCTGACTTCCTTTATTTTTCGTTTCTGAGTTCCTCTTCCTCTTCTCTGGTGTGTGCGTGAATCCGGTTTCCCTGTGTCTCCTCCCTGATTGTTGAATGCTGTCACCTGTCCCCCGGCCCTCACCTCTTTCCAATATTTGAGTGTCTAAGTTGGCGTGCTGCGCTGCGACCTCGTCAGTTGGTTTGTGTTCGGTTCCTGCCTGTTATATCCTGAGTGACGCCTGCGTCCTGCTCATCCTTGCATTTTGTTCTCTGAACGTTTTTTGACTTTCTCTGTTATTATTTTCTCCATTTGGAATTTTACGCCTGCTTTGCCTTTGATCATTTTGCCTATTTAGTCTAGTTGTACTAGAGTTTTTGATTAAATCCTATTTTAGTTCACATTTCCTTTTTTTTTAATATGTTGTCCAACAATTTGAACATTTGAACTTCACAAAACAATATTAGTTGGAGTTGACGAGATGTTAGATCGAACCTACCTCCATCAGCCATAATACTATAAACGCTGACAGGTGAAGTCAGAATTCCTGGAATTATCTCGTTATAACCGCACCTGTCAGACGGGCAGTAAGGTGTTCTCAAGAATGAATGGCACCCATTAAAAAAAAAAAGAAGTAAAATCAGATGCAAAACATGTCTTAATTTTTTACAACCATGATATTAAACTTTAATTATTTACAAAAAAAAAAATCTAACATTTAACCCAGGTAACATAACAAAACAAAAAAACATTACATTCTTAACATTTTCTATATTGTCCCCTAAAATCTGTAAGACACAATTATTAGCAATCTGAGGAAATCCGGTTAAAAGCTAACTTAAAAGCATATTTCCAGTCCTAGTTTATATTTTTAGGTTCAGCATTTTTGAGTAGGAACTTTCAGGTGGTGAATAATGGCTTCCTGTTTTACTGGGGTATAAATATGAGGTGACACAGGCCTAATTCTCATTGACGACCCCGACAACGGGAAAAACCCAAAAGCACAGCAATGATGTGAGAAGAAAACATTTTAAAGCTGAAAAAAAACAACCTCTCAACAGTTGATGAATTCAGTTTCAAGAGTAGATTGATAATAAGGACGTTTAAAGAGACTGGAGATGTTTATACATCAGCCTGGAAGAGGACGTGTCTGCAAACAAACACCAAACACTGTAAGGATAGTTCAAAGGGAAAAAGACTTGCCGAGTGTTACAGCTAGAGAGGTCAGAGGTCAGGAAGTCTCCCTAACCACCAACAGATGGCGACAAGACCAAGACCAGCTGTTTAGGACGGTAGCAAGAAAAAAGCCACTGCAGTCATCAACAAACAAACTGAAGCTCCTACAGTTTGACAAACATCACTGGGACTTTCAACGGGACAAGGTCGGAGGTCAGAGTAGAGCTTTTTGACTAAGAAACATCTGAGATGTATGTTGTGTAGCAAGATCAGCCATAGTGAAAAGCACATTGAAGCATGGTGGTGGATCTCTGATGCTGTGGGTCTGTATTTTTTTGCAGAGGCCCCAGACATCTTGTTCCATGGTTCCGTGGACTCCATCAAGCACCAGCAGATTCTGGATGAAAGCCTAAAAGCCTGTGTCAGGAGCATAAAAGCGGGCCGGGGTTGGACCTTCCAGCAGGACAATGATCCGAAGCCCACCTCAACGTCAACCCAAGAACGGGTCAGAGATCACAAAATAAAGGTTCTGCCATGGCCATCCCAGTCACCTGACCCAAACCCACCAGAACATCTGCGGGATGTGCTGCTGAGGAGAGTCCAACGGGACCTGAGTACTACTTTTTGTTCCCCTTCATGTTTCCGGTACCGACAAACTTCCTCGAACCTCATCTGTCGCTACAGACGGAGACTCAGGGCTGTTATTGTGGTAAAAGGGGGCGGAGCAAAAACATTAAATGCAGCAGGTGACCAATAATTGTGGCCCCCATGATTTAGAGGTAAATATTTCTTTTACGTTAAAAATGTCTTCTTTTTTTTAATAAAAACTTTATTTGCGTTAGAGGTTAGACCTTTGTGGATCATCTGAATTGAAGATCTTGGTTGTAGAATCATGACATGTTCTTCATCTCATTTTTACTTTTACTTTTTTTTTTTTTTAAAAGGCTGCCAATAATTCATTCTGTATCGGGCAGCAAGAAAAAAACATTTTGACCACAAAGTTGATGTTGGAAGCAGGACAAACAGCCAAACGTGAAGATCTGAGCGACTTCGACAAAGGACCACGTGGTGATGACTGGGTCAGAGCTTCTCCAGAGCTGCAGGTTTGGTTGGGTGCTACCTCTGTTTGGTGGTCTTGCGCCAACCAAAGTGGTCTAAGGAGGGTCTACTGTCGCATCCAAGGCTCACTGATGTGACCGTGTCGTCCTAATAATAATAATAATAATAATAATAATAATGATACATTTAATTTATAACGCACTTTACATTTGGATCAAATCTCAAAGTGCTACAAAGTAAAAGCAGATAAAAGCATCAATAAAAAAATAAAATAATAACTATA
>VRLP01006993.1:0-24625 GCA_009660295.1 Lophius piscatorius | reverse complement strand
CATTCACAGTACCTTTTTTTTGGTATATTTATTAATATCTTTATACACACTTGTATCTGAGTTTTTTTGGTAATGAGGTCCCGTATCATTATTCTCAATCGATGTAATAAAACGTGATTTAAGAAAAAGAGGTGCTCGTCTGTCTGCATCCACATGTAAGCCCTGCTGCACCTCCCGTCCTCGAACAAGGCTGCTACTGCTATCATCATCCAGTCTTGCAGATCGCTCCCAGTTTTCATCTCATATCACGATTTTGTAATAAAATAATGTAGTTTCCATTCCAGACTGGGCCACCCTGGAACATGCATTCTAAAAATAAATCAAAACTCAGGTAAATAGTGTGGTTTATATCAGTAAGGCCCCTGCTTTCTCGTGTTAAACACATGTTTACATGAATTTTCCAGTATTCATTTTTATCCCCTAGATAATCTTCTGACATTAAAGATGGGTATGTTCAAACCCAAAGCTAGCTGCAATGTTTTTTGGCAACATAACAAAGATGTTTCTCACTGATAGAATGGGAAATAATCCAGTACATGAACCTTTTGAACCAAAAAAGAGCCAAATATACATAACAGTGGTCTGTGAATTTTCAGTAATGAGCAAATTACATTATCAGTTATAGGACACTAAATCGACCCATCTCACCAATGAAAGGTGAACAATCGCGTTTGCGGAAAAACTATTCAACGAAATAGATCAAGAATTTTCAAGGGTAAATTAACACATCCCTGCTTTTCTATCTTATTCCAAATTATTGAAAACTTTCCTTTTAGCGGTGTTCATCCATGCAAAATGAAAAGCATCTTCACCGTATGGAACAAGAAGTTCAGTGTACTGAATATCAGCTATTAGCTGGCGTACAAGTGCAGCATATTAAATATGAATCAAGAAAGGACACATCTACATGTGTAAATGTCTACTTTGATAGATATGAGTCCTCATAAATAACTAGCTAGCTTGTAAGGGCTTTTACTTACATTGTCTTGCCCATTGTTGTGTCCTAATACATTTATATAATCTTGTTGAAGCTTGAGAACGCTTCAGAAATTCCAACAAAATGCTGAATATTTCATTAAGGTTTCCAGTGTTGCAAAAGTTAATGGTTATTCAACATCCAGGCCTCTTCTCTCCCCAACAAATACTTAACTTGAGTTTCTCTGGATGCCTAGGGAATATTAAGTATGACCCAATAACCGCAAGAAGAGAAGGTAAAGAGCTACGGGCAGCGCCATCCTTTGAACCTTATTATAGGATGTACAATTTTAACATTCTGTCTGAGAGGCTTCTAGGACATACATTCATTTGTTAAACCATAACCTAAAATCATGTTATGTCAGGATCTATGTTCAAACCTTCATCACGAGCACAAGCTTCAAGCAGCCGAAATGAACTTCCTTTATCTGATAGAAATTCTTAGAAACTAGGCCTACGCTCTCATTTCTGATCGCAAGGAAATATCCCCCAAACCCCTGCATTGCACATGCAATCCCCCTGATTGAACTTCTCAAATTAAATGTGACTTTGTACTCGAAAAACAGTGTTTTTTGTCAAAAAAATCTCCCCCTAGTCAGTAAAACAGGAAATATTAGAGTGAAATATCATACATACAAGATCTCCTCAATTTGATTCATATTCACCAAATTGGCATTAAATCAGATTAACGATTAGAAATTTATGTTCAAATAACAGATTTTACATAAGAATTCTCCTTCTGTGAGTTTAATGGGGATAATTACACTAAAAATTTGGACCCAATGAAAAAGGAAATTATGTCCAAAAATAGATTTTTCCTATGTATAAGATAAGTTCCATATTGTATATGTATAGATACCTTCCAGTTGAACATACCTCATATTGGTAGGAGCCTGAGGCTGCTGGAGAAAAGTTTGTCTTCTGCCTCTGCAACCAAACCCTTGATATGCAGAAGAAAATTGATGGATGGATAAATAACCAGCAACCCCTGACTAAAAATGTGCTGTAATTGTAACTATTAACCATTTATATTTAAATATATGCCTGAAAGGCCAGGGATATCATGGAAATGCCATCAATACTGTGTCTGATTCCGCTGCAGATTTGTTTTGTTGGCGTCTACACAAATTTTAACTTTAATTTGTCATTAATATTAGCCAACAAAGTACAAACAGTACCGCTTTAATTGAAACTTACATAGTATATAATGTATCCTGCAATGAAGCATATGAAATTGTGATACATCAAAATAAAGCGAACAAGAGAGAGAAAAAACCCCTGCAAAAACGAAAAAGGGGGTTGGAGTAATCAGGGACTATGACATCATAACATTTTTTTTTCTTTTTTAAACTAAATCAGATGTTAGCAGGATTGTGTGTGAGACGTGTCCCATTTTTCTCAGAAAACATGATAAATGGACTGTCCTAATATAGCGCCGTTCTAGTCTGCTCGACTACAAAACATTGTGAGCCAGTATTCACCCATTCACACAAATGATGATTGAGGCTGCCATGAAAGGGGCCAAGACAGAAATGTGGACTGCAGTGGCCGGGGAATGAACCACTGACCTTCAGATAAGTGGACAACCGCTCTACCAGCTGAGCCACCGTCGCCCCGTCAGGGACAGAGACATCACCATAGTCCTTTTGCAGTACTTAAATTGAAGGGCATACATTCCATTTATTCAATGTTTTGAATAATGGCTGCCCACTGGCCGACATTGGGAGGTACCTTACAGAGCCATCGCCTTTTTTGCCCGGAGCCGTGAAGATTTTCAGCAGATATGTCAGTTTTTGCTGATTTTCAGGTCCATATTTCCCAGCTATAAAGAGAGACATGTAAATTTATCTTACAATATGTGTGAATGGTCGGCCACTGATCACATTCTCTTCAGCATTAGTAGTTTGGTCCGTTTGGACTTTTGCTTTGTAGTTATGAAAAATTTGACGCACACTTCCCATGAAAAGATAAAACATGTTTTGACATTCATCTTATCATTAAGTACTCTCTAGTACTTGTATTTGTACTTGTTCTGACATTTAAACGGTAGCAGAGCTTCTCTACTGTACTACTGATTAGTATCGTAAAAATGTTGTTTTCCATTTTGGCAATTGAAAGTTTCACACATTCCAGATGTTATCTAAGTTTGAGGACAGGACTGGAGAAACAAACAGAAGATACCGCAGGGGGAAAATCTTCAAAAAAAAAACAGCTGCCATCTGTCAGGCTTCCTAGCCTCAGGACATGCCTTCATTCTACAAGAAGTTGTAGGACCATGTTTTGTCCTCAGATGTTTGGTCTTGTCTCGTATAAATGTTTTGTCCTGAGGGTCTTGAGTATTGTCGTCCTTTCAGTCGGGAGTTGTAGCCTTCTCATTTGTCCTTCTGTTTTTGTTGTGTGTGCCAGCCTCTGAAATGTAATAACAAATTCAATGCCTCGTGGTCCTTGTCGGAAACAATCTTCTATCAAACTCTTCTCTGCCACAGAGTTTCCACACTTTCTCCATCAGTCAAAATTGAAGGGCTCTGGTGTAACGCTGACAGGTCTTGACCCCTCGCCTACTTGATGTGGCAGGGATCCGAGCGGCGCCGGCAGTGATTGCTGCATTTCCATTACGTGTCAGAGAGATTAGGATCATTGAAGACGATGTTGGCGCAAAACTGTTTTGTGGCAGATTTAGCATATAAATGGAAAAAAAGATTAAATCACCACAAACTAAACAGTTCATTGTAACTGTCTGATAGGTTTTGCTACACAGCATGCACTAGCCAAATTTTTTTTCTTTTATTTGTCAGTAACACTGGAGATATTTTGTTGTCACCGCATCAGAAAGCATCTTTCAGATTTTTGTTGATTGCGACGTTTCCACACTTCTGGGCGCTCAGCTTCCCTCACTGTCGTCCATTTCATTTGTTGCAAGTAGAATTAATACGATATGAGATTTACACACTACAATAAATATGTTACAACATCATTCTCATGAGCATTATTATTAGCAGGCAGAGATTTCATTCTCATGCTTTTAATCATAAAGTTTTATCCAATATGTGGGCGAGGATGAAGCACCGTAGTCAAAGAAAGCATTGTAATAAAAGTATTTGAAGATTGAAAACCTTCGCTAATGCTAACGTAAGCCAACGCTGAGTATTTCTCCCAAAGGGTCCCGTTTCCCACAACTCAAAAAGGTCAACCTCAGCTGATGTTCACCAGTCAGACTAAATTTGAATTTCGATTAAGAGAGACGGAGAATGAGGTGAAACAAACTGAGCAGCAACATGGTATATCCTCCCCTTTGGAGTGTGGATAGGGGTGGTGTTGGCTGATGGATCTGCTGAGACTGATGAGGTTGATTGATCTGTGAGGAGATGGGGGTGAAGGGGTGTGCGAACCAGCAGCACGACAGAACTAAATGCTCGGCTAAGATGATCGGCTAGTGATGAAGGCGTGTCACCGAGATTGGGTAGATGTGGCCGCCTGCGGGGCGCAGCCGATATCAATTGACGGCCAAAACCAGGCAAAAATTCACATTAGTCTCTTTCATTCCACAAGGAGGAGGGTGCGGAGATAAACAGGTTTGGGTGGAGGTGGAAGACTGAAGCTGTGACTTAAGTTACAGCAGACCTGAGGAGATTCAGGAAATGTTTTATGATGCTTTACGTATTCACCATCAGTGCTGTAATATATATTACTCTTAGGCAGTAACAGAGTAATATAACGCATAACTAATGAAATTTAGGTAATATTATTACAGTTACTGTGTCGAGTAACACGTTACCATCCAAAATTTATAGTTCATCAATGTTTTTTTCAAGATTTTATCTACGGAACGCCACTAGAGACTGAAAAATTTTCAAAGAACAATCGTGTTGTTGACGGAATGGCGAAATGGCAGCAGCGGAGGACTCAACGTTTTCTAGGTGACTATACTCGCAGTACTTGGTGTTCGTCAGAGAAATGGATAATAACCTTACAGTAGGGTGGACTTTATGTACTGGGAAGCTGAGGGATCTGTCCATGACCAGGAAATAGTTCCAGTAACCTCAAGAGACTCCTGCGGAGGGTGCACGGTAACATTAAGCTCACTTAAAAAAGCAGCCGTTGCTAAATGCAATATAAACCTCATGAGGTTCTACAAAGCTGCCCCCCACTGTATTTGTAATGAACTACAGTTAACTTGCGCTTCCGTGCTTCGATTATTCGCCATGAGATTAACATTGCCCGCTTCCATTCTTTTTAAATATCTTAACTTCTACGTTTATTTTGGTAAAAGTAATGCAAAACTTGTGTCATCAGTATCTTATTACTCTACACAGAAAGTAATATTGTAAGGTAACTTATTACTTTACAATAAAGTAACCATTAAGATGTAATATATTCAGTTTTAGAATTTACTCGCCCAACACTGTTCATCATACATTTAAGTTGATACTGTTGCAGAGCTTAAACCAGTCTTTTCGTGTATTTATAATTATAATTGCAGTCAAACCTGTACCCACAAATAAAAAACACTTTTTTAGATAGGATATTTTTTGTAGGGCAGTTGCCATTTCTCTGAAAATATATCCTACACCGAACTCCCGTATGAACAGTTCATGGCCCTAAACTTACCCGTATGCGCAAGAAAACAAAGACAAAGACGTCACATGCAGCACGCATTCATTGTGGAAGCAAAATGAAAGCTGTTAAAGTAAGTTTGAGGGCTTTTTTCGTAGTAAAAGGGTTGATGGTTATAGCGTTTATAGTGAGGTTTTCGTGCGAATAGCGACTCCCCCCGGCGCAGCTTTGTGACGTCAGAGTCGCATGAATTGCGATCAAACCATTCAGACTGGGGTTGCATTGCAAAAAATCGGACCCGTGTGCGATTTTAGACCAAAATGGAAACTGGAAAAGACCAGATTCAACGTGGTATGTGCTGTTCACACTGCCATAAAAGATCACATATGAATAAAAAGTCACACCTGGGCCACATTTTTCCTGCAGAGCTAACGTAGCCAAAGTCATTCCGATTTTTCTGTTAGTAACCGTTAGCTTTGGTTAACAGTTTAGCTAAAGCTAAAGTTACAAAACCTACATTCCTGGTTTCTTTATAACATCAATATGACCTTTATGATGTGTATTCAATATAAGCGGATTCAATAATGTCATTGTTTAGAAAACAAACAATATTGGGCCTTAAATTGTGTTTTATTCAAATTTACACCCAGAGAGATTAGACAATAAATCATATGGTAATTAATACACTTACCCCAAAAAGAAAAGGATATTATGGAACCTTCATCAACGAATCCACGTCCACTGCCAAACATCCTTTGTATTAATGCGGTATCTCAAAAGCTGTTGCATGGATCATTTTCAAATGTTATACCCACATAGACCTTTGTACGAGAACTGGGTTGATTTTGGGAAAGGTTGTATATTTTCGAAGCTATTGGGAACCTTAGATGCCACAAATTTCGGAACATAATTTAGTAAAATTTCTGTATGTATGAATCGACTCAAAGAGATCTATCTTTTATTTATCTGACTTCACTCTTATTGGTCAGATTTACCTCTCCAGAGGAGGACAGGATGAAAAATGGTTTTTCGGACATAATTTCCAAATCATTGGTGAGATTTAGTCAAAATTCCAACTTTTTATCTTTTAATACATCATATTTTACTACTTTATTACTACTGATGGCTGTCACGTAATGGCCTTGCACTTATTTGGCTATATTTTTTGAATGCTCAGCTGTTTTAATATTTCACTTTTGTTTTATTCCTTGACAAAGATTTAGAATCAGTTTTAATTTGTGTATCTATTTAAATTGTTATTTTGCTTCTAATCCTTATATTCCTGCTGCGTCATGGGAGGGAGTGAGCAAACCGAAATGAAAATCTGCCAAGTTACATACGTGCCTAAAAGTGTTAAAATAAACAAATTGAGAAATGCGCCCATTCAGCATCCTTCCAAAACGTGCATGAAATTTAAATACTGTCGGTGAGTTTTTGAGGAGACGTGCACACACCGTGCCCTTTTTGAGCTTTGAATGTAAAGCATAATAATGTGTTCTAAATGCCGAGTGACTTTTGTCGGGAGCTGCCAGCCTCACATGGCAAATGATGGCCCTTTTCCCCAATGCCATTATAATCATTCATTGCGTGTAGGTGTTGCCAGGAAGTGGAAATATCGTGGGCCTCAGATGTCTTCACCTCTTGTTGCCTTGAGATGATATTTGAAGTCTGCCTGTAGGGAGAAATCCGTCAGAGAAATGTATTGGTTGTTTAAAACGGGGATGGGCAGGTCAGTCTGTCTATCTTTGATGTGCAGATATTTCACCTGCTCCGTGTGTGTGTGTGTGCGCGTGCGTGCCTGTGTGTGTGTGTGTGTGTGTGTTAGGCCTGGCTAGAGGCTGTGCCTGAGACTCTGTTGCCATGGAAACACATTCTCCAATTTGATGACAAGCATGAAAGGCATGTTAAGAGATTGAATGTTTCTGTAAGGGCAGAGAAATACATTTAAGTTTCACCCCAGAGAGATTTGTGTGTGTGCGTTGGTGTGGCAGTCTTTTTTTTCATCATATTTGTAAGGTAACCTTTGCAGGACTAATGGTATTTAGGAGCATGCACTGAAAAAGCCTCTGATATTTTAAGTGGAATGATGATAGGTCATGAAATAAACCATGTCAACAAGCTGCCCTCTAAATTGTTGGGAAAATCTTTAATTTAAAAAACCCTTGTCAACTTCAGAATGTGGGCATATCAACCTTGAAAATTGAATCAATGACTGCTGACAGGCTGTGAATAATTATTCACTTTGATTGAGCTTGAGTCATTGTGCCTTTGCATTTCAGAGTAGCTTTATGTGGCTCATGAAACTCAACTGATTGCATTTTCATAACAATGGAAGATAAAACAGAAAATAGAAGATCCTTTCCTCAAACATGAATGGTTATGCAAATTGTTGCTGCTTTTTGCTTTCTAAAAAGGGACAGCAGATGACAGAAAAACAGGATTGACCAGAGAACTATCTTGTTTTGCTCACATCTATAAAATCATCAGTTATCTCCAGTATTGGACCTTAACAAAAAAGTATCCAACTCACTTCTTGTAATGTTTAAAAAGATTTTAATGTCCAATTCAACTGTTTGGTTGAGCACATTTTGAGTCGGTGTTTGTTATTGAAAAGTTGACTGAAACTGTTTGTAATATGACTCATTGGCAGCATGTATATTCTAAAGATCAAGTGACCAAGGATCGAGCCCTGAGGGACGCCAAAGGTCAAAAGGGCCACCAAGCAGTAGGCATTATTTTCGTTACTTATAACCAAAATAATGATCATTTATATATTAATATTATTATTTATATATTACAACCATACATTATATTATCTATAATCTATTATCTATTATAATATTTTATCTATCTATATATATATATATTTATATGCTTATTTAGATTGGTTATTGTGAAAGTCCTATTGAAAAAGTGAAATTTTGGGGGGGGGGAATATTTCTCACTTAACAGAATAATGTAACTTGATACAACCAAAAAAAAGTCTAATTAAGGGTCAAATCCAGCCTCTCTGTACAAATCTTAACTCATAATTAAGGAGGTGGAAGAGTTGCTTTGAGGAAGTTTAATGAGACATAAGAAGGCGGCTACACCTACATGATTATATCCTGAAAAAGGAGAAGCCAGGAAGCTGATGGTCGTATCAGGTCAGCTGACATTGGAATTGAAATTGCTGCGGATATGAATAAGCTAACAGATATGTTAATGTGGAGGAGCCTATTTGAGATCTATAAAGCTGCTGGCTGTTCTCGGTGGAAAGCTGTTCAACTGGATCTCCAAACGTCAGCTTGGGCCTGTTTATTCACGTCCGCTCATAAGGCTGCATCACACATCACTGGGTTTCACGGCGAGCAGCGAGATCACAGGCCGTGGCACAAACAATGTGTGTGCCTGTGTGCACGCGTCTGCAGGCACACGGCACACACACTGGACTGGCTGAGCTCGGGAATTAACATTCTGACAGGAGAGCTGCGGAGTCTAAGACAGTGGTGGGAGTGTGAGACAGCCTCCTTTCTGAATCAGGGTTAATTCATGGCATTGTTAGTGCGGTGCTGAATTAAGTTGCATTCAAATCAAACTCCGTGTGTTGAATTGAGTGTTCTTCAGAGGCACTCAGCTACGCCCCGTGTCAAACTTATCTAAAAGGAGGTCATTCAGAAGCTATAATTACTTCACTCCGCTCAGAGGCTCTGGACGGCAAACGCCGAACAGCAAGGACCTTCAGCTTTTATGAAAATGTACATGTCCATGAGATTGTTGCCTTGAAAGTCATTGTTATCATTAAACCTCTCAGGGGCTTTTTGCCTTAAGAAGTAAACTACCTGGTGTAAAATATCAGGCTGCGTATTAAAGGATAACTCAATAACGGCGCTGCTCGGTGAGATGTTTATGCCGACTGCATGCGGGAGCTGGAGAGTTGTGGGAGAAAGAAAACAAAAACTCCAACCTTGCTGGATTTAGATTTTTCAAGGGCATTCGTGGAGTCAGTGATTATGATCTTCCTTTAAGGAATTCACTTATAATTAGGTTTGAGTAAAGCCTCTTTATTGATCCGTTCAATGCTTCAGCAGATAGCTGAAAACTGTTGGTACCCAACAGCTCTGGAAATACGTCAGCCACAAATCAAAATGTCTTCAGTCTTAAGATTGGAGAAGAACAAAACTGTCCAGGAAAATAACGCAGAGCTACAATGTTATTGGAATTGAGGAAGATTTTCCATCAGAGTCATCAGGAGACAAAACATTACCCCATAAAAGTTGGACAATAAATAGATTAATATGTGAGTGATAGATACGGTTTGGATCTATGCGATGGAGAAGATGACCAACCTTCAACGTCACATTAACCCACGAGAAACTACGATGACACAGCCACCATTTATATGCCATAAAAAGTTCCCTAAGCACTTTTATCCATCATTTTTACCCTATTAATCGCCATTTTGAGCTTGTTTTTAGTTACTAAATGTAGGTTCCAATCCATTTTACTATTGCAATGTCTCATGGATTACATTAAACCAGGTCTGATGACATATGATGACATTCATCATATTGCCATTATTCTGTACGTTTTGTTTATTTGAACAAACAAAAACATACAGGATACAAACTTTTCATTCAGCTTTCAAGAATCTGTTTTATATCCCCAATAATATTCCTCAGGAAGCGGAACTTAAGAAATGGGTCATGGTTCCAAAGCGGATAAAGTCGCATTTCTATGGAAAAATTTCTAGACATTAAATTTGGAGAAAAATCAAATTTAAAGGCAAAACAACGTAATACAGTTCATTTCTGTTTAATTGAATTTATTTATTCCAATTGTAATAGTTTGTGATACCAAATAATAGGCTAATCAACAATTACATTTATAGAAACTTCTAAACACAAATAGCATCATGGTCAATATAAACATATTATATCTGTAAAGTCCCCAAAACCATTCAAAACACATTTGCATAAAAATGTAAATGTCAGGCTACTTAACTACATAAAATGTTTAATACATGTAATGTCTGTAAATGCGTGTATGTATAATATAGTATGTATTGTTCGCAACAAGATGACCATCCTTCAGACCAACCTTCAAATCCGGTCTCCATGGAAACTGCAAAAAAAATGGAAAATGCAGAAGGTTAAAAATGTCAAAACGTATTATTTATCATCATTAACATAATGTGTGTATATAAGAGTGTATGGTCTGCAAAAAAACAAAAACATAAAGGAAATCATGGACCTTCTAAATGATGAATCAGGTTATGAACAGTTTTTAAGGTGATATTTATGAATGGCATATAAATATACGTATAAATATACCTCTACATATTTTAAGCTTCAGTTAAGGATGTGAAGGAAAGGATTATGTCACAATGTTTTTGTCACCATGGTAATGATTATTATCATATGGTAAAACAGAAGTACAGCTTTATTAAAAACATGTGGTTATGTTTAAAATAAATGAACTTACCTTCATGCTTAAGTTGAATATATCTTGCATGAATCCAGTTACAGTTGTGAGTTATTTGAAGTTGATGCTGACATTTTGGTTTTAGAACATACATTTTTTTAAATCCAACCTAGCTCCAACGTGAATGTTCTCAATCTTCATCATGTAAAAAATATTACTTCCTATGAATTTATCATGTGAAATAATAAAAAATGAATGAAAATACCTTTAAACATGAAACAAAAAACAAAATATCTGCTAAAACACAGAGTCTGACTTAAGACTTTGACAGTTGTTGAGACAACAATGTTTTTTAAAGATCAGATTATATCAGCAAAACCTTCTGTTCTGTTATGATAATCTCATGTAGGACTTTTTTTTATTACTTGTCAGGAAAGACCTGCCATTAATCATGTTCTTAAAAGGCGTCGCTGCTGGGATGGCTTCCCTGCTCAGCTTGGTAAGCTGCTGGTGAGAAAAATGACTGATGGATTTCTTAAGGTATACATTTACATTACCAAACAGCCATATTACTCAGTGTTTGATAGCCATACTGGAATATTATCATCCCAAAATGGGATGTTAGACGTAGGATGGATCAGGGACTGAAGACTCCATCTATCACACGTGAGGAGCAGAACTCCTCCTGGGCTTCATCTCCAACAGGACCTGGCGATCGGTACGTCTGTTTTACTACGATCCCCGTTTCCTTCAGAGTTTCTTTAAGAAGGAACTTCTCAGATTGTTAGATTTTTTTCAACTCTAGAGTGGTTGTTCTAGAGTGGAAATTTGTCACTGCTCATAATAATAACACGCTATGATGTGAATTCATCCGGTAAACTTCAGTAACCATAAAGTGCCGGATTTTATTTCAATGTAATCATATCCTGAAAAAAAGTCCGGGATATTACAGAATCTTCATCGCTGCCGCAGTTCCTTCGAATTAACGCGGTATATATAATATAATATTAACAACAACAGCCAGCTTTCACCCATTCACACAAACATTCATACATACGCCCCCTGCTGGCTTGGCAGACTCTGAACGAGAGGAGAACAATCTCAGTTTGTAAAAAATCCCAGTTTTTGTGTGGATTAAGTCAGAAAATGCAGCCTGGAAAAGAAAATATCGTTTCACACACACTTGTTTTAGATAACTTCTTTGTTTCAATAAATACATTTAGAATTTCTATCTTCAGTATCTTTTTGTCATGATCCACTATGGTCCTTGCCCTCATGGATCATCTCAATACAGAAACATTCATCAGTGTCTGACCTCAGGGAGGCGGGACTTAATCAGGAAGTGAGTTAGATTTATAAGTTAAAACATTTAGCCATGCTGTATTTCACTCTCTTCTTCTTCTTCATGTGTTTCTGTTTTGTTGCTGTAATGGGTCGTGATTACTGACTTTTTATGGGTTTTTTAAAAAATTTTATTTCATGCCTGATATATTTCAAACGTAGCATCCAATTAACTGTCGGGACTTTGCCAGAGAGAAATGATGGATAATTTGGACGGGTTGCATTAATAAAACCGTGCCAAGCCGAGTCAAACACAGACTGGGGAATAGGGATTCCTGGGCTCCGGGGGTCTGCAGGTTCCTGCGGCGCTTTACAGATGAATCGGTGGGTGTTTGGAGTTTAACTGCAGTCCAGTCATTGTGTGAGAGGATTCTCGCTCACTCCTGCGGAGATTGGCAAGAGTTTAGCAGCAGTGTGCCGTGTCACTGTCATGCTGCAGAGTCGTCTGTGATTTACAGTTTAATTGGTGCATAATTTGCCAGCTGGCATGTTAAATTCGATAAATTATGTTTCCAATATAAGAAATGGGGCGTCGTGCAACATTTTCCTTCCACATCAATAGATTTGCATCTCTCTCGCTTTGGCATTTTAGCGGGAAATAAAACTGTAATAACATTTTACAAAAAAAGAGGAGAGATCAGAATGAGAACATAAACGCTTCCATATAAAATGAGTGGTAATTCTAGAACAAGGTTCTGTTTTTAATAATGACACCCTTTTCTGCATCCATTTTTTATTAATTTCACCTTGTGTTTGAAAAGGACTCCTGATAGCAGGTGGGTAATAAGTCTGTTTTGTAATGTGGTTATTCATGTGCACGAGCGAACGCCATGCTGTAAGGTCACTTCTTTTAAAAGAACAAAGTTTGACAAAATCAAATTTCAACACACAAAGAAACATTTTCACAGCTCAGCTGGAAGCGAGAAATGTTTCTTGTCGACACATGAACAACTTTTAAGAGTAGCAGAGAGGGGATGCACTGCTGGCAGTTACAAGGATGTGCGTGCGTGAGCGGAGAGACGGGTGCAGCCGGCTTTGATGGAGTGCAATCCATGCCCCGGGAGCTGTCACAGAATCGGCTTTCATTTGACATGCCCTTTCCCGCATGATTCAGTCTGTCTCATGTCACCGAGCTTAACACCCACACATTTTCTCACCTTTTTCCTTTTCTCACATCTCCCACCTTCTCCTCCACATCCCCTCTGTGTGGCGCTCCTCATCCTCTCCACCGACGTCTGATTCCCTGTCAGGTCAACTTGCTGCAGCCTCAACAATCTATTCATACACCAGCGGATTCAAGGGTGAGGAACGTTCTAACCCTCTAATGCCCTCACCTAGATAAAAAAAAACTATGGAAAGAATATTACTTTAAGTATTTTATTTCATTTATACATTTTTTAATCTTTTATATCTACCGTAACATGACAAATCATTTGGTCAAATCTAAAATTATTTCATGAGGAAATTTTGTATTTCATGGAAAATAGTTGGGTTGGGTGGCTTTTTTAATTGGCTCGCAGTTAATACCGTCATTATAAAGTGAAATCGCTCAACTGATTTGGTAAAGCAGGTTTAGGAAAAATAATTTCACCCTAATTACCTTTTTCCGTTGTATAAAGTTACATAATTCTGTTTAGGAAGTCCCTGCATGCTTTAATATACCACAAAAATCCGACTTGTGGAATATAACTTTCTCAACAGCCATGGTTGATGCCTCTTTGACATGTGGTCAAAGGGGCCAACTCAAGGCTCAATCCTTGGCCCCTTACAGTTAATAATATTCCTGCTGCCACTGGGTCCAGTTCTAAACAGTCAAGTGGCAGATATTTTTCAACAGAAAAAAGACACTCAAAAAGTGAGTTCAACAAAACAGCTGAGCAGGACATGAAAGGGTTAACCCTCTCCTGGACGACTTGCTGAAAGATCTAAAGCTCAATTCAACTGGTTTAACTTTTGGATCCCTTTTTTTCAAAGTGGATTTTTTGCAGCTCTCCCTCGCTTCGGATAATGCCACTGTTAGAAAAGAGCCGTTACTAAGTAGGACAACGACATTGCAATGCAAAACAATTCTTTGCTGTGCTGTATTGAAAGCCAAGATGGATAGGATAAGTCATGGTACAATGATCCAGCATTAAAAGTCATGTCATCAGGCCTCGGGGTAATGAATAGTGAAACCTATTTCCGTGATAGAGCTATTAATGTCTTCTCCTTTCTAGCTGTGGAGCCTCCTTCCTATAATTCATCTCTTATCTGGGGATGTTTGGAGGTGAGGAACAGTATTCTGTATCTCTCAACACCGGTTCCCGTCTGGCTTTTGTCAACGCTGTCATAAAATATTCTGACGTTGCTGACGTCGTTGGATTAATTAAAACTCCAATACACTAAATTTATCGTGAATATGCAGGTTATTGCCCGCCTCACAAAGAACAGAGGAACACTGTTCTAAATGGCTGCCATGTGTATGCAGGCATTCCTATGAAAAGTTGATGAAGGTTGTGTGATCAGAACATTTTCTGTTTGTATTGGTTCCAATACACTAAAACAAATGCTGGATTCATTTCTTAACCCAAATACTGGGTTGATGCTGCTGGGAAATAGGTTGGGTTGGTTTGATCTAATGTAACCGGTCCAGTTATAATTACACAAATTATTTTTGTTTTACATGACCGTTAGGAACGCCGGCTTCTTCTTTGTGTTGGTTGTAAGACGTTTCCGAGTCCACTCCTTATTTCTTCTTTGTTGGTATCCCCTATTTAAATATATATCGTTTTATCCAGTGACACCGCCCCCTTGATTCTCTTAAGAGACAGGTTAGTACTTTTTTGTTTTACTTTGAGTCATCAAAAGTCTTCATATTGAATTTAGTGAAGAGCCTGATGGGATCGTATGCTACTAAACTGAAGCAAGTGTCTTTCTTTTGTTTTATGTTGCCAGACATAAACGGAGAGATTACCGGTCCAGAGACTTATTATCACACAACGCAGAATTTCACCGGTTACACTCCCAATAAGCCAAACTTGGTTATCTTTTAGCCCCACGTCGTTAAGAGTGCAGGTATCTATTTCCAATGATTTTTGGAAGAATTCTGCCTTTTGGTGGATGAGGAACCAAGGAGGAGTTCATCCAATGTTGAGGCAAATATTGGATCACATGCTTTCTTTCTTCAACACGGTGGGAAGAGACATCTTCCCAATGTTGTGAAATATAAAAACATAAATACCCAATACTGGATCCTTGGAGATAAGAATGCATATTTTGAAATAGGAAACATGTATTGTTGACCCAGAAAGGCAGAGACTACTGGAGTGGAGGAAGAACATGTCACATGACGTCTGGTCAGCTGCTGTTTGTCCCCTCCCCCCCAGATGTTGAGCCATATGTGTGTCATCATGAGAGGAGATAAAACCTCAGGATTTTACAGTATTAAATGTGTTTTATCTCAGCTTTACGGAGAGATTATGCTTCACAGAAGAAAGCCACCATCTGTCTGCCGGGCTGGAAAATAGAGGACATCTCCCCTACCTCTTCATGGATGAAAGGGCAATATGTTGCACAACAACACGCAGCAAAACACCGGCCATGCTTGGCGGGTCAGAAGGTGAGGTATCATCAGGAGAGGCTGCTCCAGGCCATTATCTGCCGGGGCAATTGCGTTCTATTGAAGGTCTGCTATGATAAATCTGCTTTTCCAGGTCATAACCGGTTTGAACCGGAAATGACCATATCCTGTTGTCCTTATGGTGTTTCGTTAGTTATTTCAGCCAAAAATTTGAGAAAGACGTCCTTTCACAAGTAAAGTATTGATGTGTGCAGCACCTTTTAATGACAAGGAAGTCTCAGAAATATCCACACAAACCTTTTAACTTTCATTTAGCTGTGCTTGTGGAAATAGAACACCACGTCGCAGTTTTGATTTTCGCATGATCGCTTAAAGGATTGCCCACAAAAGTAGCTCAAATATTCACCCTGTCGCCTCAGATTATCTCTCCGGTCGTATTTCCACGGAAATATTCTGTCCTTTTCTGTCACGTCACTGAGCACAAGGCTGCGACATTCTGGTTTTCAATTTCTTTGCTCAAAACTGAGCCGTGGGTCTTTATGTGTGGGGCGTGTGCCACGGTCCTGGGTTTCATGGAATTGCTGAAGAATATAATTTCAATAGAGAAGGGCTATCACAGAAGATTTGCTTTCAGTCACTGAAGGCTTTTCTACTCATCCCACACCTGTGTTATGCCCATAGAGAGCAGCCACATTTGCAATCCCATTCCATCATCTGCTGAATGATGCCTGTCCTGTCTGCTGAACTTTGATGGCCCTGCCAGCAGTCCATCCAGAGTGTATTTGTTGGGAAAACGGTCATTCTCCAGGGGATGCAAATGTGACGATGTAAGTGAGCAGAAAATGAGCTCTATTTTTCTTGTTCTTTTTTTCATTCCTTCAATGTGGGCTTCTGTACGAGGGAATATCAGTTATCACCGGCCATTACCTAAAAAGAGCAAGGAGAGCTGCAAAGTCATGCATAGAGTGCACTGACAGACATTTCTGTGTGTGGCACCACATATCTGCAGTCCATTAACCGTTCGAAGACCTTCAATTCACTGAAGATTTGTCTTCATTCGTCTCACACTTGGGGCCAGTTAAGCCGCGCCAGTTGCAATAAAGAAATTGGTTTAGAACTTTGATTGTTGCTAATCTTTAGCTCAGATCACCACGTCGTACGAGACAATTAACAGATCCAGTCTTACACCTTCAGACTGTGCTCATGGGAACCCTTATCTTTATAATCCCCGAAATGTCAGGGATATTATGGTATCTTCCTCGACCCTGCATCCGCCGTTCGTGTTAAATCGTATCGTGCGGAAGAACTGGATTGATTTTTAGGAAAGGTTGGTTTCATATTCCAACACTAAGGGGAGCTTTATTCCCCAAATTTTTTGGGCCATAAGTTCTCAACCGTTTACTGCTTTAGTCAAAGTTCAGTTCATAATTATGTATCAACTCAAGGAGATCTATCTTGTTCATATCAATATTTTACTTTTATTTTCATCTAATAGTTCATATACTACTCACTTCGGGGAGCTCTGTCAGTAAAAATACAGAGGGCATAATTTCAAATTTAATTTGAGGAATTCAATCTGGGGGGTAGGTGTACAACGCAGGGGATTGGGGACTTTAATTGGATATACCCTTGCTGTCGGGGACAACAATTTTGGCCTAGCTAGGATTTAAAATCTAGATTTTGATATAAACCCTCTGCTTCCAAGCAAAAATAAACATCCAGTTCTTGATGAACAACAGCCTGTGGTCAACTCCTCTTCCTCATCATTTCTTCATCCACGCACATCTAGGCCGTCGCATCATGGATCTAGAGATATATAACCTTAGGTGGAGCATTAATCACTCCCTCGGGCACCTGAGTGAAATTATACGTATTATAATTATGAATCTTGTAGTATCTGGATGTTTGAGATTATTAAAGTACAGATTACCATCAAACATGGTGGAACATGGATTTTGTCAGGAAACGCTGACTTTCAGATAACGAAATTACGTGGCTGGCTCGGAAAACACTTTAAAAAGACAGGGCAGCCACGCGTGTTCTACCTAAAGTAACGATACAGTATAATCAGTTCAACAGAAGTAGATGGATTGTAGAGTCTGACGGCAGCTGGTAGGAAAGACCTCCTGAAGCGATCCTCAGCACAGCGAGCTTGAAGAAGTCTGTTCCTGAGTTGGTCTATCATATTATGGAAGAGGTGTGAGACGTTGTCTGTGGTTTACTTCTTATCACATCACATCAACATCTTATCACAAAGATCAAAGGACCCAAACCTTCCCAGGAAGTACGGCCGGCTCAGGTTCTTCTTGTAGACGAGGTACATGACATGACAGTCTCCACTTCTCTCCCACTCATGATGACTGGAGATGAAACAGAAACACTTCTTTTTTTTGTGGTCATGATGGCAGTATTTAACGCTCTACAGCAGAACCGTTCAGTTCCTGCATAGGATTGTCCTGCTTTCATGACCATTACTGCTCAATTAGTTCAGTCACATGCTGTAAAACTGAGCATCTGTTTTATAATTGTGTGATATAGCACTTGAACTTTCTCCCTCTCTTTATTTTTTGCGCGTGTCTCACACTAAACCGTAACAATAATTTTTATTTAATAAGGCTAGAAGGTTATCCAATGCCTCATATATCATCAGTGTGAAAAATGAATCACTCTTCTGAGCTTCAGGAGCAACAACTGCAACCTATAACTGACAGGAGATCAGTCTCTGACATTGCTGAAATGGAATTTTAGCCACTTATTATTGCAGAACTACTTTAGTGAAGCCATACTGGAGGATTTGTGGGCATATCTTCAGGTCCCACCACAGCATATAAGTAGGGTTCAGGTTCAGATATGGACAATTGAACTCCAACACTTTTTACTCACTATTTATTTTTAGCTATTCAGAATGACCTTGACCAAGTTACACTTGAGCTTCAACTCACAGACAGGATGACCCGAGATTCTCCCTCGGATGTTTCTGGTAATGATCAGAATTCATGTTTCCCCTCAAAATGTTTTCAACAACCATATGGAGGGGGGGAGGACCACAGTTCTTTTGAAGTTCTCTTCTATTCTTTTGTGATTTTCCTGAATGAGGCTTCTTCCTGCTCTTAAAGGAATTTTGAAATTCCACTTCTGGGGAAGGTTCACTATTGTTGTCAAGTCTTCTACATCTGTAGCTAAGGTGTCTCACTCTGGATCAGTGGATTCCAACACCCAAAGAAAAAAGATTTTTTATCCTTCTTCAAACTTCTTCCTCATTTTTGTATTTTTCCTTTGTTCCAAGTTTTTAATGCCATTTGATTTATGTATTTTTTATGATTTTATGTATTTTTGTCTTGTTTTTTTTTTTTTCATTCTTTGTTGCTGTTTTTAGAATCACACTGTAAAGCGCTATTTTTTTATTATCTTTTATTTCTTCTTATTTCTTTTCATTTTGGAATAACGTGGCACTGGTGAGAGCTACGAGTCAACGTCCAACTTCCGGAACCGTTCTGTTTGAGTGATGACTGGACTGAACAGGGCCGGGAGTGTACATGATTTTTGTGATTAAGGGGTTAAATACTTTTTCAAACAGACTATGAGTTCACCGTTTTGGTTTAGTAAATACAATCATTATGTAAAACTTGTGTTTGTCTTCACTCAGGTTGCCAGAAACCATGGGGTCAAATACTTTGTCACAGCGCTGTAGTTATATTTACATCAACCTGCTCTGCTCAGACAAAAGATCCTCAAGCTTAAAGCTTTCCTTTACAGAATACAGATGAGCTGCTGGTGATGAGGAGGAACACTGCTGAGCTCTATTAGTTCCATCTGTACATTTTTATATGCCATGTGTGAAAATCGAATTTGCACTTTGGGTATATGTGATGGGATGCAGATATTAAAGATTTTGAACTCCGTTAAATGGGATGCTTGGAGTTCTCAGAGGCAAAATCAAATCTTTTCCTCTTCTTTTTCCTGCTTTCAGAACCCAACACTGGAGTCATGACGCTAGCCTCTCAGAACCATACAAATCACACGGCTAACGGCTCACATCATGTGATAAACATCATCGATTGAATACCAAGTGCCTGAACGCAATCTCTGCAGGAAAGTGTAGCGCTGATGAGCAGAAGATACGTCATTCTAAATAGGGGTCTAAAAGCCCATCGGGGCTCTGCAGTCACAGACTTATTGTCAGTGCTCAGTGTGGCACGTCGCCTCGCTAGGGAATTATGAAAAACTGTTTTACCTTCTAATTAGTCAAATATTCTGACCCAGATATGATCGACTGGATTTGGAAATACAAGACAAAGCGCTTCCAGGCAGCATTTCTCCGAGGGGCTTTCTTATCTGTGAGCGTAAACTCCCGATCCAGGCAGCTCTGTCCTCCCTAGATGGATCAGAACCAAGCTGTGCGCCAAACACCTTGAAAGCGCCTCGAGAAACAGGAAGAGGAATTAAAGCCTGAAATTAGCTTCAGCTAATCACACCACTTGACGTAGTTGCAAATTAAGGATGAAGAAATTTGCCGTTTAATACTGCGAGTGATTTTATTATATTTTTTTTCCTTTCATCGAACCAACAGTAATCTGTACTTCTGACTGCAGCAATTAGCAGCGCTTGAATACGGAGAAACAAACTTCTTCATCTACTTTTTATCTCTATTCTTCACCTTGGAAGTGATGATAAGGGTTTGTTCCTGTAGTATTGATCTGACGAGGGAGGCAAATCACATTTTGAAGGAGTGGCCGTTTGGATAAGGGCTGCGGGCCTGATAAGTTTGACTGTCGGCTGACATTGGGTTTGTGGATGGTAGCTGAACTCATTAGACTTATGAATGGGTGTGTGAGGTGGTGGTGGGGTGGGGGGGTGAGTGATGCTTTGGGAGGAGAGGGCAGGACAGACTGACCTCTTTGAAGATTAAGGAGTTTGATATGAAAGGCTCAGTTTGGCTGCATCAGCGCTTTTCGCGGCGCTTTCTGGAAAGCAGGAGAGTCGGGTCCGAGGGCTGATGTGTATGAAGTAAGCCGTGAAAACTGTTTAGAATACCTTTTTTTTGGGTCAGGATTGTGCTTCAAAACAAGATTTACTTTGATAATGGGGCAGCAATATGCACAGGCTTTTCAGCAGATTCTGCATTTTCTGGCAGCTCCACCAGAACAGAATATTAATTGAAAAGATATATATATATATATATATATATATATATATATATTATACAACATAATCAACAGATTTGCAAATACTGAATTGACAGCTGGTTATGTCAATTTGCTGCCATATCTGAAAGGTCTATCCCGGCCTGTGAGCAATAAAATAAATGAGGAAAGCAAAACGGTAATGTTTATATATTTCAAACAAGTTCAGTGAGTTGTAGTTTTTAATGCTTTATAATATGCTGCACTGTAATGCTGGTAAACAACTATAATTGTGAAGATATTAAGACACAGGTTTGTATAAATATCGGGAACTGAATGACTAGCATGGTAGAATATTAAGAATTATTAAAAAGACATGATAAAAAAAAGTCAAGTTTATTATATCCCTGAAAAAGTGGGGGAAATTATGGGCTGGTCATCGCCCGGTCCGCCTCCCGAGATCCTTCATGTTATCGCTCTAACTCAAATGCAATTTCATGGATCATTGAATGGATTTTCCCATTTTACACCCACATAGACCTTAGCGCGAGGAAGAACTGGATTGATTCTGGGAAAGTTCAGTTGAATATATCTGACACTAGGGGATCTTTATCTCCAAAACCTTTTTGGTCCAAAATTTTTCGACCGTTGGTAGCTTTGGTCCACATTCAGAGCGTATGAATCAACTCGAGGGGCTATATATGTTTTGCATATAAAAAGTTTTACTGTAGTTCATAATGAACTCACCAGGGGGAGCTCTTTTTAAGAAAAACATTTTTTTTGAAATAGCTTCCTAACCCTTGGTCCGAATTTAGTCAAAATCTACCTGATATGAACTGCCTCATATAACTTCTATTTGTCATATTTTGCTGCGATTGTTCACAATTCATTCACTGAAGAGGCTTATTTGCACAAAACACATTTTTATTATTGTTTATTTCTAAAGGTAGCTCATATGAAACCCAACACAAGGAAATCTGTCTTATTTTTTCACTCAGCTCTGAAAAAATAATTGACTGTATTGATGTTCATTATTGATTAACTATGGGATCTCATAGAAGAAAGTTTGGTTGAGTCAATATCTTTGTGTGATTATTAATTTGAGTTAGATCAGGAAAATTGCTTGTACAACACTGGGGGATTGGGGGCTCTTTGGGGATATACCCTTGCTGTCTCTGAACAAAAGATGAGCTAAAGGGGTCCTGGGAGGTTTAACTGCTGTCTTTGTCAAAGGCCTGCGTGGAAAATTGCTTCGGGGAAAATGACAGTGAATGTCCTTCGGAAGAAGCCGGAGAGAAACGTAGCAGCAGCAGCAGAAAACAGAAGAAATGAGGGTCAATGAAAACTTCCCAAGGGTTGATATTTTCCGGTTCCCAGCAGCAAAAATGTACTTAAGCAGTAATGTAACAGAAATTGCTGATAGCAAATGTAGTCCTCAACTGTGTAGCAGTGTTTGCTCAGTCCTTTTCAGAGGCATTACGTTTCACTTTTGGGCAATAATGAAAAAGCACTTGGATTGCAACGGTGACTGGAAGTACAACTACAAGGTCTGGACTTCAAAGAGCAATCACTCAAACTAATGCTTAGTTTACTGCTGTGCCATTAGGTCGGTATCTTCCATCCTCCATAAAATAGCTTTGTTTTTCTGTTTGCAGGCGCACACATACTCCTGAGCACAAACGACAATCATTCGGCGATAGCTGCAGCGAAAGAAATACCCATAAAAAATTCATAGAGTGCGACTTAAAGGTAAAGGGTAGAGTAAACACAAGTGAGGGGTATAGAAACAACACCAGCATTCTCTGTTTAAAAATGCATAGGACAAGGGAGGAGAATTTCTAAGAGAGCAATATCTGTGTTAAAGCAAAACCTGGGACCCCAGCTACAAAGGGGCAATGAACCAAAACTAAGATGCGATCGACAAATCTCTCACTTCCTTTGTCTCTCCTGTCTTTCCAGCAATGTCAAACCCTGCCAGAGCAAATATCCTGCAGCATTTTCAACACACGATGCGCCATGCATACCTTACAAGATTTTCTTTTTTTAAATTTAACCATTTAATGTCCTGCTCAACTGTTTGGTTGAACTCATTTTGAGTCACCATTTCCTATTGAAAAATGTGACTGAACCTTTTTATAACATGACCCAGTGGCAGCATGTATATGCCAAAGAGTAAGGGGCCAAGGATGGAGCCCTGGGGGACATACGAGGAGGAGGCGTTAACAGGGGCTATAGAGAAAGTCCTGTTTTATATGTAAGATTTATTTTGTCATATTAAAGATTGTGAGGACTTACTTAACAGAATTATGTGACTTGATTCAACCAAAGGAGTCTAATAAGGGTCAAATAGTTTTCGAAGAACATGCTTTATCAAAAGGTTGAGTAAAACTTATTAAAATTGACTATTTTCCATTAATATAAAACTTCATCATGAGATTATTTTTTTTAAGCCTTTTACTGTTTAAAAATGTCTTTTTTTTTTCTTGTTGAAGACATTAAAGGGTTACATTGGTGGTACATCTATAAAGAGGGCAGGTTTTATGACGATTCAAAGTTTTGGTCAAAATCTTGGGTCCAAAAGAGTGTTCTAAGAGCCGTCGTGACCTTACTCCCAAACGGCCACTCCCTTCCTTTTTAAACTAAACATGAAGATTGGTGAGAGCATGACATTTACAGGGAAGGTCACGGTTGGGCCAACATGACCCGAACCGTGCATCTGGCAGCCCACTTCAAGCAGCACACAGCAAGCCTTCCACCCTTTTCTCCAACATGCAGTTACCAGACCTGCATTCTTGTCTCTCTTCTCTTCTTGCGCCTCCTCCATCTGTTCCTCCTAGGGGAAAGGGACATTTAACAAAATCAGTCGCTCAGTTGCATTTGACATCAGGATGATCAGAGTGTAAAAGCTAACATCGTGTCCAGAAACCACAGCTGTCTTCCCTTGGACAACCAGGAACTGTTGCTAGCAGATCACCCTGAGCGTCTGGCTTATTGAGGTCAATGCTTTACAAATAATGATGCACTTACTTGGGTTTTACTGCAGCTAATACCAAAATAATTTTTTTTTTTTAAGTACAGGTGCATCAAAATCTATAATATTTTCATTCACTTTTTGTCTTTTTCACATTTTTTCATGATCTGATTATAAGATAAGATAAGATAACCTTTATTGGTCCCACAATGGGGAAATTGCAGGGTTACAGCAGCAGAGCATGTTACAGAATAACAGAATAACAGAGCATTATGTGCAATTAAATTAAATTAAATCAAATGTACAGTTGTGGACATGTTGGGAAGTGTATTGTCCCATAGTGCAAAGTGCAAGTGAGGTAGGTGTGTGTGTAGGTGTGTGTGTGTGTGTGTGTTGCTAACAGTGCTGGTTGTAGAGTATAACTGCTGCAGGAAGGAAAGATCGGCGATATCGCTCCTTCACACACTTGGGGTGAAGGAGCCTATCGCTGAAGGAGTTCTCCAGTGCAGAGATGGTGTCCTGCATGGGGTGGGAGATATTGTCCCGGAGAGATGACAGCTTGGCCATCATTCTCCTGTCTCCCACCTCCTGCACCGAGTCCAGAGGACATCCCAGGACCGAACTGGCCTTCCTGATCAATTTGTCCAGTTTCCTCCTGTCAGCAGCTGAGATGCTGCTGCCCCAGCAGACCACTCCATA
>VRLP01006992.1:0-24638 GCA_009660295.1 Lophius piscatorius | reverse complement strand
TGAACATTTTACTCATACTGGTGTAGGTTTTATTGATACTTGTGAACATTTTACTTATACTTGTGTAAGTTCTACTCATACTTGTGTACATTTTACTCAAACTTGTGTACGTTCTACTCATACTTTTGTACATTTTACTCATACTTGTGTAGGTTCTACTCATACTTGTGAACATTTTACTCATACTTGTGAACATTTTACTCATACTTTTGAACATTTTACTCATACTGGTGTAGGTTTTATTGATACTTGTGAACATTTTACTTATACTTGTGTAAGTTCTACTCATACTTGTGTACATTTTACTCAAACTTGTGTACGTTCTACTCATACTTTTGTACATTTTACTCATACTTGTGTAGGTTCTACTCATATTTGTCTACGTTTTACTCATACTTGTGAACATTTTACTCATACTTTTGAACATTTTACTCATACTTGTGTAGGTTCTACTCATACTTTTGAACATTTTACTCATACTTGTGAACATTTTACTCATACTTTTGAACATTTTACTCATACTTGTTTACATTTTACTCACACTTGTGTAGGTTTTATTGATACTTTTATAAGTTTTTACTTGTGCTTGTGTAAGTTTCACCAGTATTTGAGTACATTTCACTAATACTTGCGTACGTGGACTGTGGAAGGATGATGGTGCATACCAACCGCCCACAGAAGACGTCCCGGCTGGATTTGAACCCATGACCTTCTATCCATGAGGCAGCGGTTCGAACCACCACACCACACCCAGCATGTTAGCCTGCACCAGCCATTTCCAACCAGAACCATCATAGGTTCCTCCCATCAATCAATCCACAGCGTCGCAGTCTCAGCTGGACCGGCGTCTGGCGAGTCTCGGTGTTGGTGCAGCTGTTTTGGCGTGGCGATGACGGCCGCCCTCAGAGGAGCTGATGTGAACGAGCGTCTGAGTCACCGTCACATCTGTTCCGCCACAAATATCATCATCATACTTTTCCTGAGTTTGAACTCAGTGGAGGAAACATAGAACCGTATTTGTCTGGCTTGCGGCTTGCGAAACAAGACAAGGTCCATTTTGTCTGAACTGCTGATGTTAAAGGTGCGCTCTGTTTAATTTAAGGGTACCCCTCTATCTCAAAGTTCTAAGTCGGTGCAGCCTCCTTTTTAATTCCTCAGGCAAAAAAAAAACAAAACCCCGCCCCAAGTAGACTCCTCTATACCTCCTCTGATATGTCATCAGGACAAACTGCCTTTCCGCTCTTCATCCTCTTCAAAGCTGCTCCCACTTCAACCTTCCTCGTCCTCAAGCTCCTCCTTAACTTCTGGACCTGCGATGTTTTGAGGATATCAGTGCTGGGAGATACTCAGAGAGTTTGTCGGAGTTGTCGGTACATTTAGAGGCTGGCAATGACTCAGACATTAATGGAGGAATCTGGAGGAAGTTCTCCTGAACCTCTGGTTCTGTTGGGCCTTGTTGGTCGGAATGCTCCGAGGGTTAGCGGGTGTGTGGTTCGACTGAATGCTGCCTCCCGTCTTTAGCCTGAGCTTTATTAGCGTTCTCGTAGCCAGGTTGTTTGTTTTCGCTGGTTTGAGACTTCCTGCAGAGAAAAAACCTCTAATCCCTGCAGCACAAACGTCTCGCTCTCCGTGAGCCCGGCTGTAATCGGCGCTAGAAGGTGTGCAGACCCGGCCGCTGCAGCGTAAACACTTCCAGACCACAGCGGCTCCTTCTGGCGCTCCTCCTGAGCCAAGAATCTCCCCAGCGATGGAGCAAACAGGAGGTGAAGCAACGCACCTCTGCCTCAGCTAAGACGCCCACCGGCTTCCTGTGGGGGGGTGGGTCGGGTTCAGAGGGGGCCGTCGGGACGGTTTATACCAGACGATTTTAAACGATGCTGGGTAAATGAAAACAACAACAACAACAACAACAACAACACAGGGTCTACTCTCCGACTGCAGCGTCTGACATCAGTGAGGGTTGGAGGAGGAACGCAGGAGAACATGACGGCGGCGAGGGTTTCGGTCCGCTGCACGCCTACATTATGGTGGCGTCTGAAGGAGAATGAGGTTTCGGAGGACGAGTCACAAACCGTCTGGGTGACGGTCCAGCCGTGTTGTTCTCCTCTAATGTTCAGGTGGAGTTCCAGGGAGAACTGAATTATACCTCCAGACGCTTCCATTATCTCTATTTTTACATTTCTGCTCCAACAAACCTTCTCAGAAACACTTCACGTCAAATATGTCGACTTATTTTCTAATAACCCACGAACTGGGGTGGGTGCTGCTGGGTAATGGATTGGGTCGGGTCGAAAAGGTGAGAAGATGTCGGCAGGAGACCAAATTAACGTGTCGCGCTAATTCGGTTTTTTTTTGTTGTTGTTAAAGCGAAATGAAAACGATATTATCTGATTATCTAAAAGTGAGCTAACATTAAACAAGCTAACGTTAAGCTAGCTAATGTTATGTGAGCTAACTTTAAGCTGGTAACGTTAAGCGAGCTAATGTTTGGTAATGTTAGCTGTTGTTTAAAATGACTGTTGTGCGGCGCATGATGTCGCGATTTGTACGCTGGAAGGCTATGGCCCTTGCTGCTAAACTTAGCATGCTAGCAATAGTGTGGCAACATTGTCCTATTATATGCAAATGTTCTATTAGTCATTAGTCAACTTATCGTGATAATAACGTATTTTCACATAAGTGTTTACATACATATATATACTACATATATGTTTCATATATGTGTAGTATATATATTGTAGTATTATATTACTTATATATATTACATATATATGAAACATATATGTGTATCTTACATATATATTACATACATATATGTGTAAATATATATAAAACATATATATGTATATATATAAGTTTATATATATTCATATGTATATTATGTATATGTATATTTCACATATAGTACATATATATACATACATAGATCCAGATCATGATGGATCTGATCATTGAAGATAAAAAGCACGAAACAAATGTGGATTAATCCACGGCTGAAAATAGTTCCTGACAGATGATCCATTTCCTGCTGGTGGTTTTCAAACTACAGGAGACCAGAAGGTTCTGGGATTGTTTATTAATTAAAAACACAGAACTTTTAGTTGAAGTACTTCAGATGTTTTTATACTTTTACAATCTGAGGACAGTCAATGAGTCGGTCCCTGAGGCCACACTGCCCTCTGCTGGATTATCCAGGTACAACGAGAATGGGTTCGTGTGGATGAGGCAGATCTTCCCACTGATAGATTGAAGTTCTCACACAATAAACAAAACTTCAACTTGTAACCATGGAAACAGAAAGAAAATACAAATAATCAAAGCTCCTATGAGCAGATACTCAAAAAAAAGGTACCCATCCGGCCTTCAGGGGTCTGGGGGGGGTCCATGCCTCGATGGGTCAGAGCTCTTTAAGAGGCACAAGTAGGAACTACACCAATTTAGACAGGTTATAATGTTATGGTTGGTTATAATGTTATGGTTATAATGGTTATAATGGGATGTTTAGTTATAGTGGTCATAATGTTATGGATAGTTACAGTGGTTATAATGTTATGGCTAGTATAGTGCTATGATCTAACAGAATATGAAGCAGTGTGGTAAAATAAGGTGAACAAGAACAAGTTTGAATGAGAACTTTTATTTAAAACGGTAAAATAGGAACAATCCACTCCGGAAATAAAGTCCGGTCTTCTTCCACGGCTGGATTCCGTTTCTGAGTTTCTTTCCTACCGGTGATTTACAGGAAACACAGACATTTACTCAGACAGACATCTTTCCTGTCGGCCACGTAGAAAAAGCCGGTTTCGTTCCACTCGGACCCGCTGATCCCAGAACCGGCAACCAGAACCCCAAGCAGGACGCTCCAAGGTCACATGACGCCGGCGGTTCTGATCCACAAAAACACTTTCATCAAGTTAAAGGTCAAACAGTAAAGGTTATTTTTCTCCTGCAGCAGCTGGAGTCGTTTTTACATTTTTACATCCATTTGTTTCTTAATGCGAGTAAAAAAATGACTGAAAGTGTTTAAACTTTATACTTTAAACTTTAAAGCTGGACAAACATTCACTGCTCAGCTAAAACAAAACAAACAAAAAACGGGTTCGGATTAAAGGTTCAGTCCGTGAAATTCATTATAATATTCATAACTACCTTTAAGTGTATATTTATCTGAAAATAAATAAAGTTTTTATTATTCGTTTGGACGAAGCCCAATGTTTCGTCAGAGGGGGCGGAGTCAAAGTGGCTCGCAGCCAATCCGTGGGATTAGGAGACACCTAGTGGTGACGTTCCAGATTACAACCTCAGCTCATCCCTCCAGCAGCTATGGTGACCCTTAAATGTCAAAATGATGTCATCAGTGTCTTCTCAGGATATGTAGGTATATTTTTTTAGAAAGCTCCTTTAACCAGCAGCCGTTTCTTCACCAGCGTCTGGAATCCTTCCGGAGGATTCGGTCGTTTGAATTCGCCGATTTCAATCCACATGTTCAGGATGCGTTCAGGTGCGCGTGGGAAACAGAACAGACGATGATGAAGCACGCGGCGCCGCCTCTCCACCGAGGTGCATTGTGGGAGTTTAGGGTTCAGCCTGGCTCAGCGAACGCTCTGAGACATGTGCAGCGGGGTCAGCATCTCCTCAAAGATGGCTCCCTTCACGTTGGAGCCCCGCAGGTTCGCCTCCTGGAGGTCGCAGCCCGACAGGTCGCAGTTCTGAAGAAAACACATGACACCTGAACGTGGCACAGATTCAGATGTATTTTCTGTGTGTGTGTGTGTGTGTTTTCTCACCTCCAGGTCGGTACCGGCCAGCGTGGCTCCTCTCAGGTTGCAGTTCTTCAGTTTGGCGTTTTTCAGCGTGGCGACCCTCAGGTTGATCCCCGTCATCTGACTCCCCTCCATGTCCACGCCCTTCAGGTTGGCACCTGCACACACACACACATGAGCTAAACACACACCTCACCTGCTCAGGTGTGTGTGTCAGGGAAGGAGGCGTGTGATTGGCTGTTTCACCTTCCAGGTTGGCTTTGACTCCGGCCGGATCTTCAAAGTTGCAGCCCCTCAGCGACGCCCCCTCGGCGTTGGTGCACAGCATCTTCACCCCCTGCAGGTTGGCGGCCTGAGGGCGAAAACAAACAGTCACACTTTACGCGTTTCAGAGACGCTCGGCGTTCGGACCTACGTCTCGGCGCTCACATCCAGACACGCCGCGGAGAGGTCGGCCCGCTCCAGGTTGGCCCCGCTCAGGTTGGCGTGGCTCAGGTTGGCTCCCCTCAGGTTGGCCATCTTGAAGTTGATGTAACGCAGGTCCAGGCGAGACAGGTCGGCGCCGTTGAAGTTCAGCCCCTGAGGGAAACACGGACACGTCTGAGCAGGTGGCCCGGGAAGCGGGGGGGGAAACCGACGCCAGCGGCGGACGTTCGTTTACCTGACAGCGCAGCTCCGACTTGGTGGTGGTGGCCAACAGGTACCGGATGAACTCTTTGCGGGTCAGAGGGGAGTGGTCGTCCGGGGGCTGAGACGACTGGTCCAACAAACACACCAGAACGTCAAACCCCGCCCACTCGACACAGTCGGACATTTTTAAGCCCCCCCCCCCGCGCCACGGATGTTACGGACTCACTCTGCATCCGCCGCAGTACCTTCGTGTGAACGCGATAACTCCAAAACTGTTTCAAGGATCATTTTCAGATTTTATACCCACACAGACCTCAGTGAGAGGAAGAACTGGATTGATTTTGGGAGACTTCGGTTGTATATTTCTGACACTAGGGGGAGCTTTTTGTCGCCATAATTCCTAAACCATCCATCTGATTGGATCCAAAGGGGCCGACTGGAGGAACTCCAGAACTCCAGAGTTCGTACAACGCAGGGGATTGGGGACTCGCCTGGACGCTTGTAATGTTCCGTAAAACACGCCCCCCCCCCCAGCCCCCCTCACCTTTATGAGGGTCTCCAGCAGCTCAGCCAGCTGCTCGATCCCAAAGAAACGAGCCTCTTCCAGAACGCCTGCAAAGGAAACGAAGGTGAGCGGACCTGTAGACCACCAGCAGCTCTTCATCATCATCATCATCATCATGTTGTACCCAGAGGGTTGATGCCCTCGTTGATGATCAGCTGTCCGTGTCTCAGGTAGTTCAGGATGGGCTCGAAGTAATCCGGGCTGCGATCGATCAGGTACGCCCCCCGAGAGTCCCGCTTGTTCCCCCAAACATCTGAAGCAGCAGAGACGACGTTAGCGCCATCGTCAGGTCGCACCTGGACCTGCATCGTTCACGGAGAGACAACTTCACCTTTCTCCCGGAACATGTGAGCCAGCATGCTCTCCGGCTCCTTGCTGACCAGCGTGCTCCTGAAACACAAACACTCGTCACCGCGGTCGCCGTTTGATCGGGCGGAACACGACAGAACCCAGGACCCGCCCCTCTTTACCTGGTGGTGGTGAAGCACCGCCCACCGACGTTGAGCGTCAGCCAATCCGTGTGAGTCTGACCCATTTCATCGCCGCTAAGGTCATCCTGAGGATCTACACACAGGTGACACACAAACAGGTGTAACGCACACAGGTAACAAGAAGAAAGGTGAGTCACACAGGTGACACAAACAGGTAACACACACACACGTAACAAGCACACAGGTGTAACGCACACAGGTAAAACACACACACAGGTAACAAACACAGGTAATACACACACAGATAACAAGCACACAGGTGTAACGCACACAGGTAACAAGAACAAAGTTGAGTCACACGGGTGACACAAACAGGTAACACACACACAGGTAACAAACACAGGTGACACACACAGGTAACAAGCACACAGGTGTAACGCACATAGGTAAAACACACACACAGGTAGCAAACACAGGTGTGCGTTGTATTTCTTTGTTTCTCACCGTCAGAGGAGTCTCCCTCTGACACGTACAGCACGTCATCGTCCCTGCGGGAATACAACACTATATTAGGACAGACTGCTCAGGTGTGGCGGCGGTGTTGTTGTTGTTGTTGCAGGTGAACTGGTTCCGGTCCCACCTGATCAGCGTGATGTCGTCTATGAGCCCACCGCTCCCGTTATAAACACTACAGGCTCTGATTCCCAGTTTGGAGCTGGCGACGCTCAGTAAATCCTCCATGGAGCCGTACACGGCCACAACCTGGATGATGAAAACGTACCGGAAGCCGACGAGTAAACAACAACATTGGCTCGTGACACCGTTAGCTATTAGCTACAGAATATAAATGCTACGGCTCATTTCTCTGTTATATCGTTAATAATTTACCTTCCCGTTGGTGGAGGTTCCGTTAACGAACAACGTGATTCTTTTCATGGCTGAATAAATCAGTTAACCTATTGAATTATTTCCGATTTAGAATGTAATAATTCAAAGTACATATTTAGCAACAATCTGCTTCTTTTCTTCCTCGATTCCGCTCGTACGGATTCGGAAATAACCAATCAGCTACTGAGACCGCACCCAGTAGCCAATCAGCTACTGAGTTTGGAAACACCAGCCAATCAGAGAACAGAGTAGGCGGGACGATAAAGAAATAATGAACTATGATGAACAATAGCGTTTTTAATTCATTGAGAAAACTTTCAGCATATTTTGATACAAATATTTAAAATTAATTACAAATCTTTCGAATGTAGAATATGTTCACATATTGTGTTGCCGCCACACTACGAAAGGTAAAAGTGTGGCTACATACGTTGGAGTAAATAATGGATACATAATTGAAGAGTTTGAGCTGAGCAGCATTATGTGTCAGAAATGTCTTTTACTGAGTAAATATAAAATAATGATCTGATTAGAGTAAATCTGAGACACAATTTGAGGTTTATTCTTTTGCGGTCGTCAAATGATTTACAAACTGTTCTATTTAAGAGATTATTAAGAGCTCTGTTCACCAGACACCGCGAGTGCAAGAAAAACATGCGATTATAACCACAAGAGTTTGATCATTTGGAAAAACAGAAAACATAATTTATGACAGTTTCTCAGCTTTGAGATGATCAGCAGCAGTTTGATCATATCTAATTCCAGATATCACACATAAATTCTGTTACATTTGAAAGAGAGTGTTCAGTCCGAAAAGCTCCGGTCCAGTGATACGTCCCAAACTTTCAGTCGGTGATTCAGCAGGTCGATCGAAGGCGAGATGAGACGTTCTGAGTATTTAAAGGAAAAGCTCACACAGACACACAGACACACACACACACACAAAAAAGGGTGCAAATAACATTTCTCAAAGTCGAGACGTGGATCCCGCCTGTCGGAGCTCCATGGAGTCGTATCAGAAGAATCCACAGCAGCTGTGAGGCTCAGGAGATCTTTGATGGACTGAGAACAGCCAGCAGGGGCGCGAGCGTCTGAGGAGTCAGGTTTCCTTTTTGGGTGAAGTGTTCCTTTATGTCAGTGAGATCTACTAGAGATAAGTAGTGGAGTTTCTCCTCAGAAAAAGTGCTTTAAAGACGAGATCTACTGAGTTAAGACCTCAGAACGTCCCAGAATACACTGCAAACACAATCAACTATCAAACCATGGATCCAAACACTCAGTCACTCCAGAACCATCACCAGAACATCATGGCAGAACTGTCTGGTACATTTGGCTCAGTGAAGTGTTTGTAATTAATGGCGTCGGTACCGGCGAGGAGCCGTGTTCTGTCAGAACCGACTGTGCTGGTAATCCCAGAGAAGGCGGGTCGATCTAAAGCTGCGCTCTAAACACCCGTCGGCACAAACTCTCACCTCAGTTTAAAAAAAGAAAAAAATCAAAGTTCTGCTAAAACCCATTCTGCTCCACAGCTGACAGAACTATTCATTCCCGCTCTCCTCCGTGTCCTCCTCCCCGCTTTCAGTCCGTCCCTCCTGGTTTCTCTCCGGGTAGTCCAGGATGTGTCGGTTGGCCTGGTTGCTGTGCTGCTGCTGCTTGAAGTAGATCTTCAGCGCCCCCTTCATCAAAACGAAGGCGATGCCGCCCTGTGGGCAGAGGAGAACAGGATGGAGTTTAAGGACAAGATAGAAAATCTCTCTCTCTCACTCACTCACTCACTCTCTCTGCGAGTGTCTCTCTCTCTCTCTCTCTCTCTGTGATGTTCTTTCTTTCTATTTATCCTTTTTAAACGTATGAGTATTGTTTAATGTGCGCGGCTCTAGTGAGTTCTGGGTCAGATCCGGTTGAGGGACTGGTTCCAGATGGGTGGATCTAGCGTTTTGGGTCCGTGGGCCTCTGGTTTCTCTAAGTTTGCAGAATCCGTATCTGTTCCTCAAAGAAAGACAGAAAGGATTATTCACCAGAACGGTGCGCTGAAGGTTGGAGGACACGCGTCCAAACAGGAGTCGTCCCACCACTCCGGCGATGGAGGGGAAGATGAGCGCTCCACACAGAGTTCTGGAGACGGAGAGGTGGTCTCCTGGACCGGCTGCGTCCACGGGCATCCGGGGCGGACAACGAGCGCTGCCTGAGGTCAAACACAAGGTCATGGTCATGTGATCACGTGGGATAAAGGACAAAGGGTAAAGTCTGTCGTGTCACTGGTGTCCACCAAACACCAGTGTCAGTTTGTTCAGTGGAAACAAACACAGGCGCCGTACAGAGCGGTCATCGTGAAACAAAGACTCCTGTGAGTTAAAAACCAGAACTATTCCAGATGATTTCATCCAGGATTTAACAAACAAGCCTCAAATAATCCAATCCGGGTCGGATCCGAGATCGGGCTCCATGTTCTGTGTGTTTCTACCTGGCAGCAGCTTCCGCCTGTAGGAGTATTTCTGCCACAGCCTCACTATGAAATCCTCCCAGCGGATCATCCGTCCCAGGACCAGAACCACAGGAATGGTGGGCAGACCCATCAGCAGGAACAGAGGGTCGGCCCGCTCCATCACACTGAGACCCTTCTTGTGTCCCACCACCTGGAGAAAGGAACAGGCACCGCGCTCTGAAGTTACGACAGACTGTCACAGGTTCTGGTTCTATAGACTTTGTTGTAGACTGTGAGTTCTGTGGACCTGCATGACGGTCACGGCTCCGTACGTGACGGCTGACCAGTAGACGGTTCCGACCACCACGCCGATGGCAGCGAACGGACTCACCCGAGACAGGATTCTGTCTACCTGCTGGAGGAAGTAGACCACCGGGCCTGGGGAGAGACCGGACTGTTAACATGGATTAACAATCATGCGCGGGGGGTGGAGCCTATCCCAGCTGACCAATATGGTTCTGAATGAAATCCGTTTTCCTCATCAGCAGCGGGTTATCTGGTCTTACCCATCTTGGGGAAGATGATGTGATATTCAGTGCCGCACTGGGGGCAGCTCACGGCGCCGCCACTGTTTCCCTTCAGCTTCTCGTCCAGCCAGCGCTGGAGGCAGGACTGGTGGATCCACTTGGTGCAGCCTTTACATCTGCAGGGGCTCACCCACTCGGCGCCGTGGTCGTCTCTCTCGGTGGCGAAACACACCCAGCAGTGTCTGGAGAAAACCCAGAAACATGGTGACGACCTCTGATGATGTCATACGGTTCCTTCGAGGCATTCATGTAGACAGACGCCCTGAAGCCGAGTCGAACATTTTAAGTTGTAGTACCATGACCCAACCACCAGGGGAGGAACTCCCAAAGTGTTGTCAACAAATCCAGGTGATTAGAAACTTTTGTTTTCTTTTGAAACATTTGATCATAGGTTCAAAACAGCGGCAGGAAGAGGAGACGCAGCGAGAACCACAGGAGTTTCTGTTAAAATTGTGTATTCCCGATTAAAGACAGATGAAAAATAGGAGCTAATAGATCTGCTGCTACATTTTGGTACAAGATACCACAGCCCATCCTTACAAGGCCTGGATCCCAGTCTAGCTGTTTAATCCAGATTTGGGGGATTTGGGGTTTCAAACCAGCAACTTTGGTTGGGTTCAAACTGAGAAGTCCAAATTTCTGGACCAAACAGGTAGGTACGAAAGCGCCCTAAAGTGCAGCACTACACATCATGTTCAATCCTAGCAGAATAAAACGTTGTATTAAGGCTGAGGCGAGCGTCACTCAAGGGTGGTTCTTACTTCTCAGGCTGCTCCTCGGAGAGGGCCATGGTTCTGGACACGCTGTGTTTCTCCTGGACGCTATCATGAAGCCATCAGACTGCCAAGGGAACCTGGGATAAACATATCACAAGGATAAGAGTCAAACCATTGTGCATTTTGAGTTAAGTCAACAATGCCAACAAGGATCTATTCTACATTTTACCCCCACACACACACATATATATTTCTTTCATTTTCTGTATATGTATATATAAATATTATAAATAACGCCAAAGAGAATACAATTTTGAAATAAAATTAAAGTTGGCGGGAAAAAATGATTAAAAGAAAAGAAAAAAATCACATGGACGTCAAAGGTCAGGAATAAGACAGATAGGAGATTTTAAAAAAGAAGAAAAGAAAAGAAACAAGATTTAACTAAGAGAATAAACAACAAATAAAGATAAAAGAGTAAAGAATGAATCCACTCACATATAGTCCCTGTTTCTTAATCAAATGAGTTTTATAGAGTTTATTAACTTTATACTGAGGTCAGGTCCACGCTGATGCTAACCGGAACTAGCTGTTTCACTTCTGATTAACTTTGAGCGAACGGGTAAGAAAACAATTATAAGCTCGGTTAACCAATAATATAGCTGACATATTTGCGTGTTTGTATATAAAGCAGTTATATAATAGTGATATTAAGACGTGACCTACCTGAAATATATAGAATATATCCAAATATTAAAGGTTTAAACTGTTCAACCAAGCTTAGAAGCTGTGTTTTGATAATCGCTCTGACGGAGCCGGAAGTGAGGAGAGACGAGCGGCTCCTTGATTGGTTGACCTTTGTGATGACTCACGTGGCGTTCAGGGTATGTTGGAAACCATGAAATGTTCAGCTGTCAACGAGCAACTAACTACTGTAGTATACCTCCGAAAAAAATCAAAACCCTGTCCCGCTCCTCCCTACTTGTTTTATATATTGTTTTCTTTCTCATTTTTTAAGTTATTTATTTTCTTTCAAATTGTTTCCATTAATCCTAAAATACGCTTGTATTGAGAAGTGAATTTTCAGTTTTCACTTGGTTACGAATGCTTTCATGTTGCACCATTATAATCAAATACAGTTATTTATAATAAAAATAATAAAAAATGAAAAAACGATTCCTGTCTTCTTCTATACCTCTTCTGAAGATTCTTCCTAACCAGGGCCATCTGACTAAGCACTAATCCAAATCTATCTCTCTGACTGCCTGCCTGTATTTCTATCTGTCTGTCTGTCTGTCTGTCTATCTATCTATCTATCTATCTATCTAACTGTCTGTCTGTCTGTAAAATAATAAAAGAGAAACATGAAATATAATGTAAGACAAAAATAGAGCTTCATCGCCTTTATGCATTCACATCATATCTGATCTAAAATAATAATATTTCAAATTTATTTAAATTTTTTTAAACCATTTAGATTTTGCGTATCGAGCAGAATAAAACAGGAAAGGTATTCCGGACACAAAGCAATGGTGAGGATGCTGCTCCTGGTCGTTGAAGTGCATGAGACGCATGGCAATCCGGTGAAAGAGTGTGATGGGTTAGATGTCTTGTCAGTCATGAAGGCATTCAACATGATTGGCTAATTTTCCCGTCAGTCAAATTATTCCTTGACATGATTGGCTTATTTTGCCCTCAGTTCAGTGAGAGTGGCGGTGATGTTGTTGTGGTAGAGAGGCGGGTCTTGCCTCAGAGGAGCGGCGGCGTCGAGTCGGCAGAGATCTCAGTGACAGGGCGTTTATCTTTTACATGCTTAAAACACTAACCCTAGACGGAAACTCGAACGGATCGGTAGAAACATACCAGAGACATACAGTCCGTCATGGAGTCCTATGACATCCTAGCTAACCAGCCGGTGGTGATTGATAATGTAAGTATGATGATGTCATTCATCCACACCCAAAGCGAGGCCGCTAGCTGCAGAGCGATGCTAACGGTTACCTTCGTTAATTATTGTGTTATAGCAAACAAAAATGATGTCAAAATTATCAGCCACCAATGAGTGTGTAGTAGTAGCACGGAAGATGCTCTTAAATATGCAGTTGTCTCTTACAAAGTTAGCCTACAGTGATTTTAATTGAACACACAGCTAGCGGAAGCTTACGCTGTAGCTAACCGGCTACCAAGCCTCTGTTTGTCTTTTTTGTAAAGCTTTTTTAAACTTTATTTACAATAACCAAAGCATTAACAACAAAAAACAACAACAAAGGAATAAATATGATAGAATAAAAGACTGAGACAATGTATTTAAAGGACAGTTTAGGTATGCAATGGGACAGACATGATGATTTAAAGAGACATTAAAGAGTACAATCACAGTTTTATCAGCTTGAAGGTTCTTTTGTGGTGGATATCAGTTGAATATGATGTCAAATTTCTTTTGAACACAATGAATTCAATTATAATTTAGCAAAGCTACCATTTGTGTATAGAGGATTTGGCAAACCGAATGATCAGATTGAGTTGATTGGGAACCATAGATCCCCCCCGAGGTTCTAAACTGCTGAAAGTATTCATGCCATATAAAATGACAAATATTTTTGCCACGGTTTGTGGGTGTGTGAACATTTCCAGAACAACTCTGCTTGTGTGTTAGCTAGCAGAACAGATGGCTAGCATTGCCTGAAGAGCTGTCAGCATTAATAGTATTCATTCATTAACACACTGATTATAGGCTCTTTATTGAAGAAGCATAAACGAACACTAGTTAACACAGAGATGCTAACACAGCTAATGTTTGGATTTGCAGCTGTCTTTGCCGGTTATGTTGACATTATACTGTTGACTTTGTAAAATAATCACCCATGATCTACTGTTATCTGAAATTGACATTTTGTTTATAAATCTCTCATTGCTGCTGCTTCCTGTTTCCTTTTGTACAGCTTTAGAATCAGAACCGAGCTCGGTAGAAAAGCTTTTAGATACCCAGCCCCTTCTTCCTGGAATACTCCATAGAAGGAACTAGGGCTGTCATGGTTGTGAGACTTAGCTGACAATTAATTGTCATTCAAATAATTGCGTTTAACAATTGAATTGCCGTTTTTTTTCTCTCCACACAATTATATGATAAATGGACTCTACTTATATAACGTCCTTCTAGTCTGCTTGACCACTCAACACGCTTTACAACCGCCACGCACGGATCCGCCTGCTCATCAGGAGCGGTAACCATTCACGCCGTCATTCGTACGCCGATGGAACAGCCGTTGGAAACATCTTGGGGTTCATCGTCTTGCTTAAGGACACTTTAACATGTAGATGTCAGGGATGGAACCACCGACCTTCTGCCTCCTGAGCTACATAGGTAGCCGAGTAAAAGTATCTTTAACTCCTTTTAAATATTACCTTTTCTTAATTGTCTAGCTTGGGGATGTTTTGAAAATGTGTGTTTTACCCGGTAAATCGTACCGATGCTCAAACTTGTGCAGAATTTCTTTAAACGCTGCTTTTTCCAGCCGTATTGAACGGTAGCATCTCGATGGCCAATGACAATTACGAGTCCCGTCGGTCTGTGAGCAGTTCACCAAAGTGCCTGATTCAGTCGTCTGATTCGAATAATCTTTTGTCGGGTCGAGACAGCGCGTGGCTTCAGGTCCTGGTAGCCATTTAGCTCAGACTTATTTATTCACTTATCAAAAACTGAGAGGTTGTAGAACGCCGACAGGGAATCAGGGTCTTCTTGAGGTTTGCTGTGTTTGAAGGCAGTTTTTTTGCTCGTAGACAGACAGACAGACAGACAGATTGACAGGTAGGAAGGAAGGAAACAAGGAAGGACTTTATTCACAAAATGAGTCTTATATGCAAGAGAAATATAAAAATAATATGAAGAAAGAGATTCTGACTGTGGATGATACAAATTTACAAATGTGTGCAAGAAAAATATATAAACAGAATGTTCGAAAATATACTGAATATGAGATGCGGTGATTTGTACAAAGGTTACGTCTTAAGTGTCCAAGAGAATGTAAAATGTTAAATATATATATGATGAATGTTGGAGAGTTGTATGAGAAAATACTGAACCCTACTAAATATACGTGTGAAATCTTGAGTCTCTGGATCTCCAGATAATTGTTGTTGTGAATTTGGCTCTTTTTACACATTAGTATGTTGATGCATTAATAATTAAAGGATGAAAAAAAATTCTTAGTTCTAATACGAGGAATGTAACTGAATGCAGCAGAAACAACACTGTTATACTTTTGTGCCAGTACAGGACAAAGTAGTTATTGTGGACGGAATGAAAGTAGAACCGAGGGTTTCTGCTCGTGTCCCAGCGAGTGACTGCTGGTCACCTCAGGCTGTGTCTTATGACCCTCTCTCTCCCTCGCTCCCTCTCTCCCTCTCTCCTTGTGTCTCTCTCTCTCTCTTTCTCTTTCTCTCTCTCTCTCTCCCTCTCTCCTTCTCTCTCTCTCTCTCTCTGCTCTCTCTCTCTTTCTCTTTTTCTCTCTCTCTCTCTCTCTGCTCTCTCTCTCTTTCTCTTTTTCTCTCTTTCTCTTTCTCTCTCTCTCTCCCTCTCCCCCCCCTCTCTCTCTCTCTCTCCCTCTCTCCCTCCCTCATATAAACTCCTTAGAGATGTAACCGTTGCAGCTCAACCGTAACATCATGTCTTCGTTCTCTCCTCTCTTCCTCAGGGTTCAGGGGTTATCAAGGCTGGTTTTGCAGGCGACCAGATCCCCAAATACTGCTTCCCCAACTAGTAAGTGTGACCCGACCGGGTTTCATGAACAACTCATCTAAACAAACACATCCCATGTTCCCAGAGCTCCAAACAACAGTCCGCTGAAGATAACTCGTCTTCTGTTTCCAGCGTCATCATCAGTCTGACATTGTAATGAAACAGAACCAACCCACGTAGAAGCAGAGACATTCATCGTCTCTGCAGTGTTTATATTTAGACTTGTGTGAAAACAGCTGATCACCTGACGGACCTGCGGCGGCAGCATGTCCATAAGTCTTTATTCCCCCGCTTCTCCGTTCTGTATAAACGCAATGAGGTTCCGAGTCTGCCTCTGAGACGACAGCGGAGTAAGAACTCAAGCCGACATCTGCCTCATTAAGTCATTTACTTTTATTAAACCTTCTCTTTCCTGGCCGAGGAAGAAACCAGTCACACATTTTAAAATGCAACAAATACAACGTGATGAACAAAACAAGCATTTCTGTTTACTGCACAACACGGCCGCAGAAACAACGACGTAACGTCAGTCAGATTAAAACCGCCCTGAGGCACCCATAAGGCTTTGATGTGGCCTTTCCCTCTCTGCCTCTCTCGTGTCTCCAGGAGGGTAAAGGAGTCAAACCTGAGTCGATATCAGCAGAAAACATCTCTGATCACACGGCACACGCCCACCTCCTGACGAAACTCTTCATCTATTGGTCGCTTTAGCGCTCGTCACTCAGCTGATGACAGCTCTTCCGATGGTTGTGTCGGCGCGCGGAAACATCATTTCTGATGAGATCGGCGCTCCTGTAAAGAGTCAGACGGGATTATTCTTTCGGAATGATTTCATTCTGGAAGAAGTTTCCATGTAAATCTTGTTTCCGATGCTTTTAAACGCATCGATTGATCTAGTGAATCCAGTTTTAGGTCCTTCTTTTGGTAAATTGTTCAAAGTCCATGTGTGGAGTAGGAAAATGTCATTTTGCCCAGAGTTAACCAACAAAGTTTTTGAGTTTAACGTTTCTGCTGTTTGTCTGACTCTGAACCGTCTCTGTGTGATTCAGTGTTGGGCGTCCCAAACATGTGCGTGTGATGGCAGGAGCTCTGGAGGGAGACCTCTTCATCGGACCCAAGGCAGAGGTAACACACACACACACACACACACACACAGAAACACACAAACAGAGCGCTGAGGGTGAAACTCTCCCAGCTAACTTTAGCTTATTTCCGGTCTACCGCGGAGATGTGCCGTCACTGGCGAGCGGAGAACTCAACAGAAGAAAGTTCTTCCCGTAGTTCAGCAATCAGTGAATCGGTGCGGCGTCGATTGGCGTCCTTTCTAACGTGTCTGGTCTTTGTCTCGCCGGCGCTCAGGAGCACCGAGGCTTGTTGTCGGTCCGGTACCCGATGGAACACGGCATTGTGAACGACTGGAACGACATGGAGAGGATCTGGCAGTACGTCTACTCCAAAGAGCAGCTGCAGACGTTCTCGGAAGAGGTGAGCTCCCCGCCTCCTCGCCGCTGTTGAAGGTCAGGCGTGCGGAAGGTCCGTAACCGTGTTCTGTGTGCGTCCCAGCATCCAGTGCTGCTGACCGAAGCGCCGCTCAACCCCAGCAAGAACCGAGAGAAGGCCGCGGAGGTGTTCTTCGAGACCTTCAACGTTCCCGCTCTCTTCATCTCCATGCAGGCCGTCCTCAGCTTGTAAGTTTCATCGTTGTCCTCCTGGTGCCGGGACTAAGTGTGACCGAACAGGATGTTGGTGGTCTTCATCAAACCGGCACATCCTGTAACCCTCTGAACCCGCTTCACTTTCACATTTATGTCTTCTCACTTTTCTTTATTCTTAAATCATTTTCCCTAAAGTGATGCAATAATATTCGCTTTTGGACCAGTTTTCTCTTTTCATTCTCAGATCCTATAATATGTTAATAATTCACTCTGTAAACAAAAATGTACCACATAAAAATATTAAAGACAAAAAAAAAAAGCGTTTTTGATCGAAAAAGCAAAAAAAATCAAGCACTCCATGTTGTTGGGATTTCATTCTCTTTTTTTATCTTAACATTGTTCTATGTTGAATAAAGTAAAGTAAAGTATCATTTTTCTGTTTCTGGTTTCTGTGAAAACGAGATTTCAAAATAATAAAAACATTTTAAAGAAGCTGACGTTGACGTTTCCTGCAGGTACGCCACAGGCCGCACCACCGGCGTGGTGTTGGACTCGGGGGACGGCGTCACCCACGTGGTGCCCATCTACGAGGGCTTCGCCATCCCACACTCCATCATGCGCGTGGACATCGCCGGACGAGACGTGTCGCGGTACCTCCGCCTGCTGCTGCGTAAGGAAGGCTACAACTTCAACACCTCGGCGGAGTTTGAGGTGGTGCGCACCGTCAAAGAGGTAAAGTCGGCCGTGAGCGACGCGAAGGACGACGGCGGAGAAGCCCTTCGTCTAATTGAGTGTTTTTCCGACTTTGCAGAGGGCGTGTTATTTATCGCTCAACCCGCAGAAGGACGAGACTTTAGAAACGGAGAAGGCTCAGTACGTTCTCCCCGACGGAAGCACTTTAAACGTGAGTCCCACGCCAGCTTTGGGTTTCTCCGGGAAGAGGTTCCACACGTTCCCATCCTCATCCTGGACCCTGATCTTGTTTTCAGATCGGTCCGGCCCGGTTCCGCGCTCCAGAGCTGCTCTTCAGACCCGACCTGATCGGGGACGAGAGCTCGGGGATCCACGAGGTCCTAGCTTACGCCATCCAGAAGTCTGACATGGACCTACGGCGCACGCTGTTCTCCACCATCGTGCTGTGTGGAGGATCCACGCTCATCAAAGGTCGGTGTCAAAGATCGGAAAATTGACATCTGTCATTCTGAAGTCCTGGAGAATTATCGCGAGAAGGAGCAGAGGACCAACGATAACTTGTTTTAGTTTACCGGATGTAAAAAACCAGGAAGTCTCAAACCTTCAGATAAACAAAACAAAACAATGACTGTTCAAGGCACCAGACAACAACAAATAAAAGATCTAGGCGCCATTGGATCCTAAACACGGAGAATACATTTTTCAGGCGCATAAACAGATTTATGTAAGAGTACAATGTTAAATGTCTGCCTTTCCTCTTCTTCTCCTTCTCTACTCTCTGCCTTTGTTTGTATTTATTTATTTAACTATGTAGTATTAGTCGCATCCGGCTTTTTCAGGGCTAGGATTATGTATCTATACCTGTACCCTGTACTCTGTACCCTGTACCCTGTACCCGTATGAGGTTTAAGTTAAGTTCGATTAAACTGACCTGCTCCTCTGGTTCAGGTTTTGGGGAACGACTACTAACTGAAGTCAAGAAGCTGGCACCCAAAGACGTGAAGATCAAGGTGGGTCATGTTTCGCGCCGGAGCTGCCTTGTGTTTCAGTGTTTGGGTCTTTTGGGGGGAGGTTTTTCTGACGCCGACCAGATCAGCCCTCGTCTCTGCCGCCTCAGGTTCTGTTGGGAATGGAAAAATAATCGGTTCTGATTAGTTGTCATTTAAGTTTTCAAAATTAAATTCCCCTGCTTTACTGTGTTTTTTTCATTGACCCATTGTTCTTGTTTCCCCCCCGTCTAGATCTCGGCCCCCCAGGAGAGGCTCTACTCCACGTGGATCGGGTGAGTTTTTTCGGAACCCGGTCCTGGTTTTATATCCGCTCTCGGCTCTCGTCGCAGACACAATAGGAACATCTCAAAGGATGAACGTATTCTACGCAAACACGTCGCCTGCTTCCTCCAGACAACGTAATAATAATTACAGGCTAGATGTTGTCGGATATTTGACCCACTTTAAGCCGACGGACTCGGTCCAATCCAATGAAACTAATGATGGCGGATCAGTGTGCTGATCGGGCCCTCTAAAGGTTCGATGTGGGTTTGAACGTTCTCCTGAAGACCGGTTACTCCAGCTGTCAGCAGGTCCAGAATCTGTCTGTTTCCCGTCGAGTGTTGATCCCATGACTGACTGGTCGGGCCGGCGCCGTCTGTTATGGGATCAATGACGGGACGGAAGTCTCCCGCTTTAAGGATGTTTGATGAAGGAGACAAAATGAAAGAAAGACGGATCATCGTTGTTTGGGCCTTGAATACGGGCCAGCGTGAAAGTAGCGTGCTTAGATGATGATGATGATGATGATGATGAAGAATCTTCTTCCATCTGGGTTGCTGACAGACGTTTTTGTCAACCGGTGGAATATTTCCGTTCATCAACATCGACACGCGTCTTTGTTTCTCTTGGACGTAGAAAAATAAGAGATGATCAAATTGAAAAGTTTGGAGTCGCTGCGATTCTGAGTTTGAGCGGGTTTGTTTTCTCGTACGAAGAAAACGTCCGCCTTTCGTGTTGTGGGGGGATTTGGACTCCGTTGGTTCCGTGTTTGTGGCGGCGACGGCTGATTAAACTCTCCTCTCTGCAGGGGCTCCATCCTGGCGTCGTTGGACACCTTCAAAAAGATGTGGGTGTCGAAGCGGGAATATGAAGAAGACAGAGCGCGTGCCATCCACAGGAAGACCTTCTAGTCGGGGCCGGCGCCCCCACCCAGAACTGCCCTCAGAACACCCCCCCCCTCCCATGTCATTCTCTGAGACTCCTGCACCTGCTTCACCCCCAAACCCCGCCCACCCCACCCAGAGACGCTCACAGGTTCATGTGAGTTCATTTCCATCTTGTCCCTCCTCTGTCAGTCCCCCCCCCACGTCCCCCCGTTGTCTCGCACACAGAGGGCGGCAGGTTGCAGGAGAGCGCGGCGGTCAGCTCTGTGGACCCCCCCCATCAGTGGCTCCACATGAAGTATTGATCCACAAACAAAAACCCCTGCCAGGTGTAGAAAATCATGAAATGTCAATAAAACCTGAATGTTTGTTTGTTTTTGTTGATGCTGAAGTTTCCATTCCAGACCGAAGACTTTTATTTGTAGATTTGTTTCCTTTTTTCGGATGACATCATATATTTAACGTAAGCGGCGCTGGCGATAAGTGCCAGGCCCATTTCAGAAAAATGCCTTCATTCGTTGGGTTCTCTGGACTCGTGGTCGGGTCGGGAGGAACGCGGTTCTCCTCCGTTCTGTTTCATCGTTGGTCCCGTTTCACGCCGAAACCTCCGTTTGGTCCTCGTGACTCGAGTCCAGCGGGTCGGGCTTGATTGTTAGGGTTAGGTTTAGTTGTAGGGTTAGGTTTAGTTGTAGGGTTAGGTTTAGTTGTAGGTTTAGTTGTAGGGTTAGGTTTGGGGATCAAACTGCAGCACCCAGGAAGCTGCTAGCATCTGGAGTAGCTTTGGGTGAAGGTGGATGAATTCTGTCTCTGAACCGGGACAGGGATGTTCGGACCACAAGTAGAATAAATCTTCGATTTTACGAGAATAAAGTCGAATTTTATGAGAAAAAAGTCCAAATTTTTTGCAAGAATGAAGTCGGAGCTTTAGAGCGGAGCAGAGATCTTTCCTGCAATTCTGTCTGGTTCTGTCTTTGATTCTGTCTGGTTCTGTCCTCGATTCTGTCTGGTTCTGTCTTTGGAACAGACCCAGTGTTGGAGAAACCCTTTTCCAAACTTTTTTTTCCCGAGTTTTGGTTCTTAAAATCAACTTTTAACTTGATTGAAGCTCTGAACTTTGACCCCGGAGACTCTCTTCTGATGTTTCCCCTCTAACCTGTCGCCTAAAGTAAAAAAATTGACTTTATTCTCTAAATAATTACAACTTGAATCTCGTGAAACTTTTTTTCCAGTAAACTTAAAGCCTGAGTGACCTCCGTTTCCTACGTTTTGCGTTTCCATTCCTCTTGTCGGTCAGCGGGTCACTGATGCAGGAAGTAGACACGTCCCTGCCTCGTGTGTTCGTGCGGTTAAAGCGTTAGCAATAGATGCTAATCCAGAGGCTAATTTAAAGTTTGGACTGATTTCTTTGAAATGTGAGACAGAAACTTGTGCTGCTCACCCGGATTAAAGTTCTGGTGCGGCGAGTTCTGCTGCGTCAGGCTCAGTTTGAAAAAACGGTTTCCCTTTTTTGTGTTCTTGGCTCAGTCGGGACACAAAGTACGCCAACGTGGCTGCTGCTGAAGAAGAGTTTTTGTATCTCCGCCCTTCCTCCTCTCCTCCTCCTCCTCCTCTTCCTCCACTTTTCTGTTCCAGTCTTACGATTTCCCAGCATTCCCGCCGGCAGCGAAGGGGTCGAGCCTGTGTCCGCCTTACTTCAGGAGCGTCCACGCCATCTTCTGGCTTTTTAAATGAAAAGTCGTAAGATGTCATCGGTGGAATGCTTCTCCAAAAACAAAACAAAAACAAAAACAAAAACAACCACGTCGGTTAACTGACTAAAAATGTACAATAATGTTTATTCAAGTGTTGCTTTTACTTTTTCGTAAATTCAGTATAATAAATAAGTTAATGGCTGCGGCTCCACGTGTCGTCATTTCCCCTTTGGTTTGTTTACACAACACACACTCCCATTGGATGTCACCAATCAGCCATAACATTATAACCAGGGCGCCAGTTCTTTTGGTCCGATCTTTCTTCCAACGCTAACTTCAGGAGATAACGTTCACTTCCTGGCCACCGACCGGTAACCACGGTAACCAGATAATGTGACTTCCCCTGTTGGTGGTTATAATGTTAAGGCTAATTAGATGTTTGTTTCTACTCAAACGAGACAAACGAAGTGCAAAAACTGGATTGATGTAATTTGTGATTCGTTTGTTTTCAGGAATTAGTCACACCCACTGATCAGAGACAGATTCTGTTGCGATAAAGGACGTGTCAGTGCAGGACCTTCGTCCACCAGCAGGTGTCAGTCTAACATCAGACTCCATAAGGAGGCTCCTGCTCCTCCATGCAGGTTCAGGATGTGTCAGAGATGAGACGATCATCCCCCAGGATTCAGTTTGTACAAGTTATACAACTTCACTCTTCCCTCTGAAGATGAAGAAGACTCCTTCTAAGCTGAGATAAAAAATGAAAAAAATAATATTGTTATACACTAATAATGAATCTATATGAATGTTACAGACTGCTCCTTTAACTTTAAAGATTCGCACCAAATGTTGACATGAATTATGGATTAGCTATCGGTTACATATCAGATATCAGCGCCGCAGATCTGATGAAGGACCGGCGGCGCCGAACGCCCAAAGCGGACGACCGAGGTGAAGAAGTGAGGAAGCCTTTTAATTCGTCCCTCATTATTTCCCAGCATGCACACTTGATCCCGGGACGCGGCGTTCGGTTTATCTCTTCTCCCGAGACGCTCCCTTGAAATCCAGCGGCACCGAGGAGAAGAGTTTGGAGCAGCGGGCCGCCGCTGATAAAACCGAGGTTTTCTTTCTGCCGGGTCTCACAGGGACTTTTGATTTTAGAGGGAGAGAGGAGGATTCTGGGAGAAAATCAACCCAGACCACAAGAAAGGAGACTTTGAACTCCTGCAGGAGCAGAGAGAACGGAGGCGGCGACGCCCCGGGAGGTTTAACAACAGGAAACAGACCCCACTCAGAATTCAGCGTCAGCGGCTGGTTTTTGCTACTAGCCCAACATGTTTGTAGTTCATTACCCAGTCCAGGTTCACAGAGTGAAAGAATGCTGGTTAAACCCGACGATCAGTTTAACAACGTGCTGCGTTTGACCCGCAAGTTTCCTTTAGAGGTCCAGTGGGTCGAATCTCTTTGAATAAATGAAAATAAACAAAATCAGGTCAATCATTAATGAGGTGATGACATCATCATCACAGTCCAGGTTCATAGAGGAAAGAGGAATTATTATAATTATAAATTACAAATATTATTTTTAGTCGCTCCTGTTTGATCATCAGTTCAATTTTCAGCCAAAACTCTTTCAGATCTTTTATGTAGAATCTTAAAACTCTGTCGGCTCTGTGAAAACTATTCCAGCTGACTACCTGAACTAATCCTGTGTTTATTCTCACAACCAGCTCCGTTAGTTCCTCAAACCAGAAAGATCAAAGATCCGCTGTTTGCACTTAAACACACCACGATAGAAACAAAAAGGCTGGGTGAGGAAGAGTTTTCTCCGCTGGGTGAGGAAGAGTTTTCTCTTCTGGGTGAGGAAGAGTTTTCTCCGCTGGGTGAGGAAGAGTTTTCTCCGCTGGGTGAGGAGCGACGGCGGCGGGCTGAATGACATCATCACGCGTGAGGAGACCGATTTTAAACCCCAATTCAACTCCAGCAGGGTCTTGAGATGAAGACCCCAACGAAAACCTGCCCATCACCAATCAGCCATAAAATTATAACCACCAGTCTAATATCATGTAGGCACCGAACCAGCTCTACTCCGGTGGAGCCCTGGACTCCTGCTGACCCGTGAAGGTGGGCTTGGTTATCTGGTACCAGGACTTTAGCAGCAGGTCCTTTAAAAAGGTCCGGTGTGTAAAATATGAAGCAAAAATGTGAGGGAGTCAAAGTGAGAAAAAAACACTTTATACATTTGTCTTGAGTTACAAGCATCAATTTAAAAGAAAAAAAAGAAGAAGAAAACTAAGAAATATCCAGAAACAGAAATCCATCGTTTCCACTGGGGCAAATTTAAATTTTAATAAAGTATTTGCAGATACTGCACTTTGCCTTAGTCCCCCAGTGTACGGAGGCTCAAATAAACGCAATCTAGAAAAAACTACAAAGAAATAACGATACAGTAAGATGTTCAAAGGAAGCTGAAAAGTAAAGACTGGTGTTGAAACTTTGCCTACACAGATCAGCCATAACATTATAACCACCAACAGTTGAAGTCAAAATAGCATTTATAATTGGGTTAATAATAATAATAATACATTTAATTTATAATGCACTTTACATTTGGATCAAATCTCAAAGTGCTACAAAGTAAAAGCAGATAAAAGCATAAATAAAAAATAAAATAATAACTATATAAAAGCCTTACCAAAAA
>VRLP01006991.1:0-24640 GCA_009660295.1 Lophius piscatorius | reverse complement strand
TGTAGTGTGTAGTAGTGTAGTGTGTAGTAGTGTAGTGTGTAGTAGTGTAGTGTAGTGTGTAGCAGTGTAGTGTGTAGTAGTGTAGTGTGTAGTAGTGTAGTGTGTAGTAGTGTAGTGTGTAGTAGTGTAGTGTAGTGTGTAGCAGTGTAGTGTGTAGTAGTGTAGTGTGTAGTAGTGTAGTGTAGTGCATGTCTGTTTACAACAGGTATCTTTACTTTACCCAAAGCTTAATATTTAATATGAATATTTAATATGAGTATTTACTATGAATATTAAATATTCATATTAAATGTCGTATGAATTTTAAATACTAATATTAAATATTCATATTTACTATGAATATTTAATATGAATAATAAATATTAGTATTTAAAGGAGTATTTAATATGAATATTAAATATTAGTATTTAATATGAGTATTTACTATGAATATTTACTATGAATATTTACTATGAATATTTCAACAATCGTGTCTTTCTGTATTTGAAGTGTCTTTATTTATGTTGTTCAGTTTAGCCTTTATTCTTCCAAACTCCTTTTGAGCGATCTGATTGGAAGGAGCTCCGCCCACGTCGTTGTTGTGGCGTGTTTGAAGATGAAAAAAACTCTCCGCAAGAACTTACTAACAATTCTCCTTTCATCAACAGCATCTTTATTGTTTTATTATTGTTTTCATGTACAAACAGAACACGTCGTTGTTTACAGCAGAGTTTTCTACCAGAACCGATGAATTAACAAACACTGGACCAACAACTGAGCCAGTAAAATATAACATTAATGATGAAAATAATAAAAGTGTGTCACAGATATTCATTCTATTCATGCCAGATATACGTGTTTGTATATTCTACTTCTAATCTAATGTATTTATATAAATATAATATTTACACCAACATGCAATCAAATAAATGTGTCAAAAGAATAATAGTAAAATAATAATTTAATAGTATATAAATATACGTGTACATTACATTTTTAGACTTTTAGAAAAAATTAGTTCAGAAATAAAATATGAATAAAATAAATAAATCAACAAATACAAATATAGATGAATAATAAAATCTAAATCCCGTTTTGATTGTCATTACATCACCACTCGCTCAGAGCCGAACATCGTGTGGGTCTTTGTACTTCTGCGCAAACAGATCTGTGATGTCACTGCTGGTTCTGACTCCTGGCCGTCAGAACCAGCAGGACCGTTTTCAGCGGTGGTAATGTTTTTTTTTTTATTGTTTTCTCCTTCTCTCTTGGTCGCCCACACACTCTTACCTCTCTCTCTGTCTCTCTCTATCTCTATCTGCTGCTCCGACGGCTGACTCCAGGGGGATCTGCACCCCCCTCAGCCCACGGCCCAAAACAACACACCGGGTCAGGTTCTGTTCATCCACCTCCTGAAGTGTTCCAACATCTCTCTACGGCTCCAGAGCAGGCGCTGAGCAAATCAACCGGATCCACATGAAAAACCAGACCGACCCAAAACCCTAGAACTCTTCCCCCAAAATACAGCAAACCCCGGCACATGCAGCAAAGTATGATGGGTAATTCCACAGAAGACTAGGGTAGTTGGAAGTTTGTAAAGTCACCCTGAATGATCTTCCCGGAGACGATCATTCTGAAAGCGGAGCGGAACCAGCTGTAGAAGAAGGCGTAGATGAAGGGGTTGAGCATGGAGTTGGACAGAGCCAGCCAGTTGAGGATCTCAAAGACAGTGATTGACACGTGAACGAGGCTGAAGGACATGACGGTCTGACAGAGGAAGAAGGGAAACCAACACATCAAAAACACACCCATCACCGTCACCAGGGTCTTGGTGGCCTTCCTCTCCAGCTTACTGACGGGTCCTCCGGACTTCATGCTCCGGATGCTGCGGGCCTGTCTCTGAGCAACCAGGAAGATCTTCAGGTAGATGCAGAACATGACGAGGACCGGCAGGTAGAAGGAGAAGACCAGTCCAAAGAGGTTGGCGGTTACGGCGTTAATCAAACACGCCGCAGCACAGTCCTGCTTGCTCGGTTCTGCGGCCATGAAGGCGAAAGCGATCAGCAGCGACACCCCCCAGCTCACCAGGATCATGACCACCACCACTCGATCGTCGATCTTGGACCTGTAGGTCAGAGGCCGGCACACGGCGTAATACCTGTCGATGGAGATGCAGCACAGGTTGAGGATGGAGGAGGTGCACAGAGAAACATCTAGGATGCCCCGAACCTGGCAGAACAAATCAGGCTGGAAGCGACAAACGCCGATAGAAAACTCCATGGTGAGAGGAAAGACCACGAGCCCGACCAGCAGGTCGGCCACAGCCAGAGACAGGATGAGGGCGTTGGTGTGAGTGTGGAGCTGCTTGAAGTAGATGATGGAGATGATGACCAGCAGGTTTCCACAGACGGTGACCACAGAGAGCGAACCCAGGAACACGTGGAACAGGAAACACGCCGTAGACGGTTTGGTGGCCAGAATGTGGGACTGGTCTGTCTCATAGCAGGCATGGATCTGAGTCAGAACACGGGTCCCGTTCACATGGAGGTCCATCTCTAGCCTGAAATCAAATTCTTCATGAAAAAGTAAAAAAAACAGTTTGATTTATACAGTAAAGATTTTACAAACATTCAGCATTTGTTCAAATACCTCCTCACATTTACCTGCTCTGCCGCTCAGTACACACCTAATATTCTCTTCTTCCTGTCCCCCCAAACATCCTTTGTCCAATCAGACGTCACATACTCGTCCTGTGAGACGCCAACCCGGTCAGGACCAGTAGGCTTCAAGTGGACCGGAGAACCCGCCCACTATGGGATCGTCAGAGAGAACGTCTTTTCAGGTAGAACTCTGAACTCCATGTGTTTGTATGTGAGAGAAGAAAAGAAACGGCAGCTTAACCGAAAACATCAGTTGCAAAAATTATACCCATGATCTTCAATTCTAACTATACACCGAAATCCAAACTCAAACTCATCCAACATTCTAGAAGACATTAAAACTATCATGCAGGCCCTGGTAGTATAATATAACAGCCTGGGTCTCCTCCTGTAGTCTGTGAGGAGGTCTGGGAACACATGGACAAGATCTGAGACCATTCCTCCAGACAGAACCTCTCCACCTCCTTCAGGTTCTGAGGTCTGAGAACACATGGACAAGATCTGAGACCATTCCTCCAGACAGAACCTCTCCACCTCCTTCAGGTTCTGAGGTCTGAAGGAGTCGGTCTGCCAGTGTGTCAGTGAGCATCAGGGTATCAGCAGGTTGATGCCCCCTGACTCACTTCAGAAATCTTTCAGGCATAGTTTGAGGAACACAACAGCGAGATGGAGGCGCTGACCTCCAGATTCTGCACATTTCAGTCCAACAAGTCTGTTCCATGGAAGCTCAGCCTCACTACTTCCAGGACATAAAGGATCTGCTGCTAATGTCTCGGTACCAGGTACTACAGCACTGTGGTTATAATGTTGTGGCTGCCCACCGCCTATAATGATAATAATAATAATAATAATATTAATAATATTGATAATAATAATAATAATAATAATAGTAATACCTTATACTTATACTTACTTAGACGCGCTCCAGAGTCTCCAGAGTATGAAGAGCAGTTATAATGTTTTGGCTTAATAATGTCAGTGAGGCATTTTTAACATTCCGCTACAGCGTTTTATATAACGCTGTTGGTTATAATGTTGTGGCTCAATAATGTGGCTGAGGCCATTCTAACGTTCTGCTCAAGCATGTTAAACTACACGGGTGGTTATAATGTTGTGGCTTGATGGAGGGTCTCTGCACGTGGGTCGGTCTTCCCTGTGATCTTTGAGGCGGTGGGTTTCCTGCCTCTCGGACCTCCAGCTGAACTTGATTTCCTGGTTGCTGGTTCTCTGACAGGCGCTGACGTGGTTCTGGTTCTTGTGTGGCGGCCGGTGTTGCCTGGGTCAGGGAGCGGGTTCCGAGTCGGTGGATCCTGGAGCTGGATGAGATCGTTTAGGGCCTCACAGCTCTTTCATCTAACTCCTTTATTCTAATATGGCTTCAATACTTTTATAATCAATATCTTATTTATTTGTAAAAGGAAAAGTTTGATGCATGTTGATCAAAGTTTCCTCGTTTCCTTGTTTCCTCGTTTCCTCGTTTCCTCGTTTCCTCATCATGATTCTGTCCCAGGAAGACGTGATGCAACCAGCTTCAATTAGAGGTGTGAATCTGTGGTGAGGTTTTTTGTCCCTCGCCTCCAACACACACACACACACACACGCACACACACACACACGCACACACACACACACACACACACACACACACACACACTCTTCTTCTCACCTCTTCATCCTGGGGCCTGTTTGTTTTCTACCAATAAACAAACATAGGAGGTAAACACCTTTAAAGGTGCGACTGATGACATCGTCCCTCAGAGTCCAGGTTCATGATCAGCAGGAGACCCCCAGTCTGACGGGGGTCCTCCACACCAGGTGCACAACATCTCCAAACATCAGGCTGAAGGTCAAAAGGAAACTCAAACGGAGGTTAGGGTGTAAAAACGGTTCTTTATGACCTTTGAACTTCCTTTTTGTGACGTTGAAAAGGTCATCTCCAAATAAGACTTATTCCTCCTCTACATCAAACCAGCATAACATTATGACCACCATCTTTTTCAGGTTGTCACCAGAACAAGAAAGAAAGACAGAACCAAAGGGGCTCAGCAAGGACGTTCTAGGTTCAAATCCTCCTCTGGCCATGATGAAGGGTTTAGGGTTTGATCCGTGATGATGAAGGGTTTAGGGTTTGGTGGGTGATGATGAAGGGTTTAGGGTTTGATCTGTGATGATGAAGGGTTTAGGGTTTGATCTGTGATGATGAAGGGTTTAGGGTTTGGTGGGTGATGATGAAGGGTTTAGGGTTTGATCCGTGATGATGAAGGGTTTAGGGTTTGGTGGGTGATGATGAGGGGTTTAGGGTTTGATCCGTGATGATGAAGGGGTTTAGGGTTTGATCTGTGATGATGAAGGGTTTAGGGTTTGATCTGTGATAATGAAGGGTTTAGGGTTTGATCCGTGATGATGAAGGGTTTAGGGTTTAGAGTGATGATGAAGGGTTTAGGGTTTGTGAGTGATGATGAAGGGTTTAGGGTTTGTGGGTGATGATGAAGGGTTTAGGGTTTGTGGGTGATGGTGAAGGGTTTAGGGTTTGTGGGTGATGATGAAGGGTTTAGGATGAAGGGCGCTCAGATCCGTCTGACTTTGATCTGTGAGAGTCTTAAATTATTCGAGTCGCTGATCTCCACCTTCAGGATCTCACCAGACAATTAAAGTTCCAGCGGGCGAACCTGCTCCACCGGTCGGTGACGCAGAGAACATTCCAGGAGGTTCTGGACGGCTCCAGGCGATGGGAGCGTGTGCAGACCATAATAAGAGGACTGCTGCTGCTGACTGGAGCTCCGCTGGAAGACAACCAGAGGTAAACCTCAGGCTCTGGCTCACAACCAGCCCTGGAACCAGCTCGGTGGAAAAGGGGTTTTAGAGGCTTGATGAGGAGCAGATTGCGATGTCTGGAGGACTGGGTGAGAACATCTCCAGAACTGAGGGTCTTGTTGGGTGTTCTGGGTGTGTGAGAGGTTAGAACCTGCCCCAGTGGTCTGAGGAAGGAGCAGCGGTTCACTGACGGTGGTGGGGGATGAATCTGTGCAGCCTGATTCCACAGAAGAGCTACACTGTAAACATTTACAGTAAAATATACACCGTGTATATAATAATACCGTGTGGAAGTATTACGCTAAATGAACGCGATAAAAGCTCTGATCAACTTTAAACCTGTTTTCGGTAATAAATTCAGACTTTTAAACATCTTTCACGATTATTCACTGTTCAGGTTTCGTTTGTGTCGAAGTCTCTCCTCAGACGGTTAAAGGTTCCTTTAAAAATATACGTAGCAGTAAAATCAGAGGGAAGAATACTGTCACATTTACAGTGTCACCGTCAAATCTTTCATTTGATGTATTTGATGTAAATGTTTACAGCAGATCTCTTTTTTACTTTTATTTACTGTGTTATTTAGTAAATGAAAGGAAACGGCTGAAATGGTTCAAAGGCGTCAGAAGAGGCAGTGACATCACAGCTTGGTTTTAATGTTATGGCCGATCAGTAATAAGGTTTCGTATATACTGTGTTTTGGCTGTAATGTTTATATTTAGCTCCACAGGTTCCCCGTGGAGAAGGTTGTGGGTTTGAATTTGTCTGAGATGACGTGACGACGGTGAAGGTCAGATCTAAAGCTACGAGGAAGAGCGACTGACTCCTTCATTCTTCTCTGACAAAATCAAAGCAGGACTTGGTTATTTAAGGAAACCGACTGACAAGGAAGCGCCGTGACTTGAGTGACAGCAGCTGAACGTCATCATCTTCACCACAACTCCAGAACTATTTCATGCATCATCGTCACATTTCATACATTAGTCAGATTCTAATGTTTAGCTCCGCCCTCTTTTACCACAGTAACAGCCTGAGTCTCCTCCTGTAGTCTGTGAGGAGGTCTGAGGACACATGGAGAAGATCTGAGAACATTCCTCCATACAGAACCTCTCCAGCTCCTTCAGGTTCTGAAGTCCACGCTGGTGGACTCTCCTCTGCAGCACATCCCACAGATGTTCTGGTGGATTCGGTTCAGGTGACTGGACTGGTCATGACAGAACCTTTAGTCTGTGACCTCTGAACCATTCTTGGGTTGATGTTGAGGGGATCTTCAGAACATTGTCCTGCTGGAAGGTCCAACCACGACCCACTTTAAGGTTCCTAACAGGCTTTTAGGTCTTCATCCAGTATCTGCTGGTGTTTGATGGAGTCCATGGAACCATGTCCTTAACAAGATGTCCAGAACCTTTGGAAGAAAAACATCCCCACAATATCAGAGATCCACCACCAGACTTCAAAGAGGATATGAGGGGCTTTTCTCTATGGCTTCCTAGCTTGTAGCAGCGTTAGCTTGTGTGTGGACGACAGCAGAGCCTTTTTTCCTGCTACCCTCCCAAACAGCTGGTGTTGGTGTCGGCGCCATCTGATGGTGGTTAGGGAGACTTTCTGACCCCAAGATTCGGCTGACCTCTGACCTCTGACCTCTTTAGCTGTGATCCTTGGACAGTCACTGTTCAACACTTCAGAGTTCCTGTTCAAGGAGGTGAAAACCGGACTGGAAATATGCTTCAGTTTAATCTCAGGATTTACTGGAGGCTCGTGTTTTAAAGACAAACATTTGTTTGATGTTTAGAATGTTTTGCTCGTGGTTTTTTTTATTTTGTTTCTCGAGATGACGGTTAGAAGATAGATAGAACTGAAGTCATGGCTGTGGATGGACCATGTCTTCTGATTGCTGAGATGATGAAACGCTGTTCTGTCGCTTGTGTTCTTACCCCAGGCATGATGACATCATCAAAGGCGGTGGGTTCCATGGTTCTGTTTCTGGTATTCATTCTAGAGAAGCGAGGATACAGCTGGTCTCCACCTCTTGCCGGTCTCAACAAGGTAAAAAGACCTCCTCCCACCCTATAGGCCCATATATGGGCATCTGCGTCAAAGGGAAAGGAAGCAGACCTGACGCTGCTGCAGCGTTCTCTACTGATGATGTCATCATGAGTCATGAGACCCCAACTCATGTGGGAACACTCTTAATGTTCCCACATGAGTCATGAGACCCCAACTCATGTGGGAACATTAACCTCTTAAGACAATCTTAGAGAGATCCATAATGTGTGTCTGAACCCGGATTCTTCAGATCCAGGTTCAGACTCCATCCCTCCACCATCAAAACAGACTCCACCCCTCCACAATCAAACCAGACTCCATCCCTCCACCATCAAAACAGACTCCACCCCTCCACCATCAAAACAGACTCCACCCCTCCACCATCAAAACAGACTTAGATGAAAGTTCTGGAGTAACTGCTTGCAGCAGGACTAATAGGTTAACTAACTCATTACTAGGTTGACTAACTTGTTACTAGGTTAACTAACTCATTACTAGGTTAACTAACTCTTTACTAGGTTAACTAACTCATTACTAGGTTGACTAACTCGTTACTAGGTTAACTAACTCATTACTAGGTTGAATAACTCATTACTAGGTTGACTAACTCGTTACTAGGTTAACTAACTCTTTACTAGGTTAACTAACTCATTACTAGGTTGACTAACTCGTTACTAGGTTAACTAACTCATTACTAGGTTGAATAACTCATTACTAGGTTAACTAACTCGTTACTAGGTTAACTAACTCGTTACTAGGTCGACTAACTCTTTACTAGGTCGACTAACTCTTTACTAGCCGCAACTACCAGTTTGATGAGATAAGCTGTAAAGGGGAGCTAACATGCTAACATGCTAAAATACGGATTCCAGCAGGAAATGATGAAGCCATCGCACCTTCATCGGCGGGAGAGAAGAGACGGTGAGTCTGAAGGTTCTCTTCTGCTTTCCTCTACAAGTAATGAGCTGTGAAAAAGTATTGGACCCATCCTGGTTCCTTCCACCTCTGTGGATCTCAGCACAACCGGACCATCGGAACATAATTCTTCATTCGGTCCTACGCTGTAGTCCCCCAAGAGCAGGGGAAAAGCCCCCCAATCCCCTGCGTTGTACAGTTCCCCTGAGTGAACTGTGAACTTTTGTCTGAAAATCTTGGGTTTTTGTTAAAGAAAAAATGAAGCTCCCACTGTTGAGTAAATATAAACTATAAAAGTAAATATAAACTATAAAAGTAAATATAAACTATGAAAGTAAATATAAACCATAAAAGTAAATATAAACTATGAAAGTAAATATAAACTACAAAAGTAAATATAACATATAAAAGTAAACATAAACAATAAAAGTAAATATAAACTATTAATGTAAATATTAACCATAAAAGTAAATATGAACTATAAAAGTAAAATAGAAGTATTAGATTAAAATATGAAATATGACTAAAATATGAACTATAAAACTAAATATAAACTATAAAAGTAAACATAAACTATAAAAGTAAATATGAACTATAAAAGTAAAATAGAACTATTAGATTAAAATATGAAATATGAGTAAAATATGAACTATTAGATTAAAATATGAAATATGAGTAAAATATGAACTATAAAAGTCAATAATAACTATAAAAGTAAATATGAACTATAAATGTAAATATGATCTATAAAAGTAAATATAATAACTACATAAGTAAATATGAAAAACATCAAGTATACCAAACAGATCCATTTCGTTCAATTCATACGCAACGACTCTGAACTAAATCAGATCAGAGGTTGAGAAATTTTAGCCCGGTCTATGTGGGGATCAAATTTAAACTTGATCGATGCAATTGTTGAGTTATGGCATTATTACAAAGCTGGATCTGTGTGAAAAAGGCTCCGCCCCCTCAGAGACTGAATCCTAAAAACCACCAAACTACACCAAGAACTGGTTCCAGCTGGACTGGACTCACCAAGACCTGATCTATCACAACCAGAGGGTCCAGTAGTTCTTCATAGTTATGCCACAGAGGATGCAGGTTATGATTGTTATTTCTGTCTGATACAGATTCAGCAAATTTCACAGAGTATGAATTCCAACTTGCGATCGGGATCTCGGACCTGGATCTCATCCAAGACTTTCTCAACAGTCTCCACTTTCCTGTAACCATCAACAGCGCCATTAAAGTCACTGGCGTTAACACGTCCACAGGTAGAACCTCACCCTTTCACCCGGTCCACATCAATCCACGATGTCCTCCTCACTGAACCTGTGTCTGCTGTTGCTCCACAGTGTGTTCTTCAGAACCGACCGGATACCAGTGCAAGTGTAAGCCCAACTTTGCTTTGCCTCCGAGCAGCTGTGACACCCATGGGTCCTGTGATGTCATCACTGGAGACACGTGCAAATGTATCAACGCCCTACCAGATGGTGGTCCGCTCTGTCAGGACAGATGCAGTCTAATCAATGAGAAAGAAGGTGCTACTTATTACCTGGTTACCATAGTCACCTGTAAGGGAACACGTCTGACCCGAGACACGTCTGACCCGACATCAGGGAACACGTCTGACCCGACACCAGCATCAGGGAACACGTCTGACCCGACACCAACATCAGGGAACACGTCTGACCCGACACCAACATCAGGGAACACGTCTGACCCGACATCAGGGAACACGTCTGACCCGACACCAGCATCAGGGGAACACGTCTGACCCAACACCAACATCAGGGAACACGTCTGACCCGACATCAGGGAACACATCTGACCCGACACCAACATCAGGGAACACGTCTGACCCGACACCAGCATCAGGGAACACGTCTGACCCGACATCAGGGAACACGTCTGACCCGACACCAGCATCAGGGGAACACGTCTGATCCGACACCAGCATCAGGGAACACGTCTGAAACGACACCAACATCAGGGAACACGTCTGACCCGACATCAGGGAACACGTCTGACCCGACACCAGCATCAGGGAACACGTCTGACACGACACCAACATCAGGGAACACATCTGACCCGACACCAGCATCAGGGAACACGTCTGACCCGACACCAGCATAAGGGAACACGTCTGACCCGACATCAGGGAACACGTCTGACCCAACATCAGGGAACACGTCTGACCCGACACCAACATCAGGGAACACGTCTGACCCGACACCAGCATCAGGGAACACGTCTGACCCAACACTGACATCAGGGAACACGTCTGACCCGACATCAGGGAACACGTCTGACCCGACACCAACATCAGGGAACATGTCTGACCCGACACCAACATCAGGGAACACGTCTGACCTGACACCAGCATCAGGGAACACGTCTGACCCGACATCAGGGAATACGTCTGACCCGACACCAACATCAGGGAACACGTCTGACCCGACACCAACATCAGGGAACACGTCTGACTCGACACCAACATCAGGGAACACTTCTGACCTGACACCAGCATTAGGGAACACGTCTGACCCGACACCAACATCAAAGGAAACTGTCCGACCCGACACCAACATCAGGGAACACGTCTGACCCGACACCAACATCAGGGAACACGTCTTACACGACACCAGCATCAGGGAACACGTCTGACCCGACACCAACATCAGGGAACACGTCTTACACGACACCAGCATCAGGGAACTTAAGAGTATGTTATAAATAACTGGAGTGTGAAGTTTGACCCTCATGAGTTTGTTCTGTAGAGAAGAGCTTGTCGGTTATACTGGATCTGGACTTCGATGCTTCGTACAGGAACACGTCCAGCGAGCTGTACCAGAGAGTCAACGCTTCTGTAAGTCACGATGTGTGCGAGAGTTTCTGATGCGTTTCCATGTTCCTGACATCGTTTCTGAAGAAGTACCAGACCGTGTCGTTCTTTTCTAACAGATTCAAGAACAGTGTCGGCGCTTCATCTTGTGTCTACAGAAAGTCGAAATAACTCAGATCAGGTAGGTCTGCCGGAACCGTCACAAAGATGCTCGAGTTTAAGAGTTTTGAGACAGGATTTAAAAACAGGAGGGTGGGGGGAGGCGACTTCCCAAGGGGGGAAACTCGTTCCGTCCAAATCCAAAGCTACTGGACTTCTGTTTGGGCTTGGAGACGTTTCTCCTGTTGTCCAAGAACCTCCTTCAGGCCTCCCTGTTGGTGGGGGTCAGAGGTTCTGGACCTTGAAACTATTGTTTACAGTGTTTGGTCGTGACAAAATAATAAATAATAATAATAATAATACATTTAATTTATAATGCACTTTACATTTGGATCAAATCTCAAAGTGCTAAAATGCTCTTGTACTGTTAGCATGTTTACGGTCCATTTAGTTTTTTAGTCTTGCACACGGTCACATTGTCACTAATATATATATAAATATATATATAAATATATATATATTTATATATATAACTGAAATATTAAAGAAAAGGTGAAACAGATTAAAACAAGTATTTGGCGATGGGGGGCTCTGCTGCCCTCTACTGGCAGTAAGAGGCACCAAACCTTTTTTGTAGTCACATCCCAGCAGTTTGTGGTTCTGGTTTTAAAAGATTCTTAGATGCTCTGTGGGATTGAACCCAACATAAGATGTTCTGTGGGTTCCTGCTCAGGGGATAAGATGTTCTGTGGGTTCAGATCTAGAGAAGAAGAAGGTCTTTGGTTTTGGACCCAGAGGATAAGATGTTCTGTAGGTTCGGATCCAGAGATTTTTATACAACTTAGAATGCGGAGGTTTGACATTTAAGCTTCATCAGATGAGGATCTGCTCTGTCAGAATAAAGAAGTACCAGATCTTCTATTTGGTGGTTCCCATCAGTTTTCCAGAGGAGATCATGAGGATGTTCTGGACTGCAGTGAAGCTGCTTGTGATTGGACTTTAATCGGTCCCTAATTCTGTCCCACAGGAGAGGAAGCACCATCTTCGATTACGCCGTGACGGCAATCTTGATTGAAGAGCAGGAGATCGTAGCGGCAAAATCGGCGATTGTCTCGAATCTGGCAGCCACATACCCGGTTCTGGTGGACAGTAAGAGAGTTTGACACATTTCTGAAACATTTACTCTGATTGATCTTCTCACATCAAGAGTATCAGTTCATTTTGTGTCTGATTTTGGAAGGCCAAAAAGTCTTGACATCCGAAAAGCAGGAAGTGTTTCTGGGGAAGGAAATTATTCTGACCTGTGGTCCACCGCCAGAAGAACTCAACTTTGGGAGCGACTGGTCTGCAGAGTGGAGACGCGACGATGAGTTGGTCAACGAAGATGATCTGCACATCTTTTCAAGAATAAATGGAACAGCAGCCCTAACCATAACCAAATTATTCATTTCAGACCAGGGTAAGAGGTGATGATGATGATGATGATGATGATGATGATGATGATGTCATCGGCATCAACTCTGGAAAAGTTCTGGTCTTTTGGTCTTTTCAACCTCAGAACCAATAATATGTCCAAAGCTCTCGAAACAAGAAGCTTCTTTGTAGCATTGTTAGGGACAATGGATGGGAGGAGCAATTCTGAGGGAGGAGTAGGTGAAGGGTGTTCAGGAGGTGAAGGGTGTCAGATTGATGAGGATGAAGATAGAGACAGGAGGTGTGAAGAAGATGGAAATGGCTGTGGTGAACACGTGTTTGAAGAAGAGGGTGGAGCACCTGGTGACATAAGAGTGGAGGTAGGAGCTTCATTCTATGCAGAAGATGGTGGTGACGGAGGAGAACGTAGCCACACATCATAGAATGGGAGAATGTAGGACGCCTCTGATGGTGCAGTAGAGGAAAAGAGCAGAAGGTGGAGCAGAAGATCAGATGTGGAAGTTGAGGAAGGAAAGCCGCTGTGTGAACTTCATGGAGGTGAGACATGCTCTGGGTGGTAGCGAAGATCAGCCAGATGATGAGATCAGGAGACTTGGTGGTTGATGGAGGAGGTTCAGGAGAGAGTAAGCAGGAAAAGGTTTGAGATGAAGAAAGTAGGCAGGAGTACAGAGAGAGGAGACGTAAGGAGAAGAGTGAGGTCTGTGATGAGATCTACGACAGGTTGGATAGGAAGGGAGGAGAAGAGGACTTGTACTGATTGGTGAGGCAGAGAGATGGAGATGGGAAAGATGTGCAGCAGCTTAGGGTGATCAAGGATAGAGATGGAAATGTGCTTACAAGTGAGGAGAGTGTGAGGGCAAGATGAAAGGAGGACTTCGGAGAACTGATGAATGAAGACAAATGAGAGAGAGACGGGTGGAAGGTGTGAGACCTGTAAATCAAAAAGTCCCAAGGATCAGTAATGTTGAAGTGAGAGCAGCTTTAAGGGGAAGCAGAGTTGAAGATGTTCAGATGTTCTCTGGGAGTGAGGAGGAAGGACATGATTAGAAAGGAGACATCAGAGGGACAGACCAGGTGAGACGTCCTGGAGACAAAGTCAGAGAGGAGAGACTGAGATGGTTCTGACCCGTGAAGAGGAGGGATAGTGGATCTACTGATAGAAGGATGCTGGAGATGGAGCTGCAGGCAAGAGAAGAAGGGGAGGAGCAAAGAGGAGGTTTCTGGAGGTGGTGAGAGAGGACATGCAGTTGGTTAGATCTGCTGTGGAGACCCTGAAGGGAAAAGTTTGAAGGTTTTGATACGGACTGATGTTTGTTAAAAAACTTGAGTCACTGGAAGAGAAAAATGATTTTAATACATATTTTAAGGTAGTTGAGAAAATTCAATATCATAGTCCTCAAGAAGGACGTGAGCAAATCTATAAAAGCCTCTGCTGCTCCTGAGATGAGCTTTTTTTTTCACACAGTAGTGTTCTCACTGACTTCCTGTCTGACTTCCTGTATGCTGTCTGACTTCCTGTCTGCTGCCTGACTTCCTGTATGCTGTCTGACTTCCTGTCTGACTTTCTGTCTAACTTGCTGTCTGACTTCCTGTCTGAATTCCTGTCTGACTTCCTGTCTGCTCTCGGACTTCCTGTCTGACTTTCTCTCTGACTTCCTGTCTGACTTCCTGTCTGACTTCCTGTCTGACTTCCTGTCTGACTTCCTGTCTGACTTCCTGTCTGACTTCCTGTCTGACTTCCTGTCTGCTGTCTAACTTCCTGTCTGCTGTCTAACTTCCTGTCTGCTGTCTAACTTCCTGTCTGCTGTCTAACTTCCTGTCCGACTTCCTGTCTGACTTCCTGTGGCTGCAGGTCGATACGTGTGTAAGCTGAGAGGCAACAATCAGGCCCTGAATGTTGTTTTCAGGGAGCAGTCAAGCGACATCGCAGCCATCACGCCACCGGGGATCACAGTTTCGCCCGTCTCAATCCAAGTCGCGTGCACCGCCGGGAGGTCGGTGACACTGAGCTGCTCCGTCAACAGGCCCTATCAGGTGGAGTTCAGAGACATACCTGAAGCAGGTAAAACAAGAAGCCGCCGGGGGGAAATCGCTGACATATTGGTGTATGTCAGAACCTACACTGTAAAAACGTCTGTATCAAAGAAGGTCAAATAACGGCGGATGTGGTTTCAAGAATTTCCCCGTGACAAATACAGTGACCTTTTGCAAGACCTTCGGGTAAATCACCAGATCAACGGTAAACGTGTTTACGGTACGAGGTCATTACATAAAACGACAGTAAGTTACTAGAAATTTTGATTTTTTTTTCACCGATGAATCAACGTGATTTGACAAATAATTTTTTTTCCAAAGCAAATTCCAATCTGCTTTGCAATAAATCTGTAATTTAAACAGCATAATACCGTTTTTTTAAATGATTGAACTTTCCACACATTATGACTATAAAAAAAGGAAGTTCTTTACTCTTTCTTGGTTCATCCTCATTCATCATACGCGCTACTGATTGGAGTTTCCCCGTTGTTTACTGTGGCTCAGATTTTTACCGTACTTTCACTGACAAACTTTACAGTGTGGTATTAACATGTAGAGTTTAGAGCAAATTATATTACAAACCGAAACAAAATGCAAACAGAGTCATTTACTGCCTTTTATGCGGCGCCCTTGTACCAAAACACTTTTACAGGAAATCCCTTTCCTTCTTTCATGGTCATTTTTCTTCTCTTAAACACACTCACTACTTTTTCCCATTGAAGTTCTGGAAACACAGCCGTTGGTATTTTACGGTGAATTTGTTTTACAGTGTAAAACCGTGGCGCCGCATGTTTTCACCGATACTCTCCTCGTTTGAATCTTCAGGGGTCGACGAGAGAATCAGCCATACCTTTACGCTTAGTAATTGTGCAGACCGCCAGAAGACCTTTAGGTGTCAGGAAAAGAACTTCACGGAGTTCTACAAGGAGATAACGCTGGGCCTGTTGAACTTTGACACGGAGCGTGAGTTCTGATCCAACCTCTACAGCAGCTGAGACGAGACGGCCCGGTTACTATCTGTGCACTGTACACCTTTCTGTCCAGGTTTGCTATGCGTCAATGATCCAGTCTTCGGTGATGGAAACCTTGACGATGAGACTGTCGGTCCCTGCGAGTCCGACAAGGTGGGAGAAAAGATCGCCATCTGTAAGGAAAGCGGGCTGTGGGAGGTCCGGGTGGACAACTGTGTGCTGAGACCCATTCAGGATCTGCTGGAGGAGTCCCAGGTAACCGCCTTTTCCAGCCGAGCTGAGCCCAGGTGGATTTGGACTCTTGACGTCAGGGGGACTTTCAGAAGGAGCGCTCGGATCTTTCCCTGAAGTGAAACTCCACAGTACCAGACTCTGGTAACCTCTACAGGATAAGAATGTTAGTTTATTCTGGGATGGGGTTTTTCTGGTGACCCCTGACGGTTTGACCTAAGGAACCACGTTTCTGGTGAGATCGGTACCGTCGTCTTCTGTAACCTCTTATCCTTTGGACCAGTCAGCAGGCCGTCACATCCTCAAAGCATAGAGACATACAACCATCAACTCTCTGGTGGTGATGGCTTCATGACACCAGATGTTGACGGTGACTTTGTCAATGACGGGCCTGGGTTCTGGAGGAGCTCCGGCAGACGGCACATCTCCTCCTGAGGGGCAGAAGAAGGACTCCCAGCTGCTCCTGAAGGAGGAGGAGATATAAAACGGTTGCTGCAGACAGTTTGTCCTTTAATCGTGTCAGCAGAGCGTTAGCCACATGGGACAAAGGTCCAACTACTGCTTCCATTGAGAGCCTGTCGCTGTGCGTGGACCGGTTCCTTCATTAGTTTGACTATCAACCAGTGTCCAGGGCAGAGTGATGCTGGGGGCAGCAGAGTGAAGCAGGAAGTCTAGAGGGGTGAAAGGTCGACCCCCAGAGACTTAGGAATGACCACACCCAGATTTCTACCGAGAAAGGTCCAAGGGATCCCTGTGGTTTCCCTGCAAAGACGGGATCTTTGGGGTCTAGTCCTCCCCCTTCAGATCTTACTGCCCCATCACACTTCACTAGGTGCACGGTTTCGGTCCTGGGACCCCCATTGGGGTCGGACAGAGAATCCTGGACTACATTAAGGGCTGTGGGTGCGTTCAGTAGATCTGCAGTAGATCGTGGCCTTGAGGCTCCAGAGATTCACTTCCCTTCAATCGCCAGGTCCACTGCAACCATGTGGACTTGTGTAGAAGGGCCACGAGGGAGTCCCCTCATTGGTGGGAGGTCCGTCCTCCTCATGGCCCAGAGGAAGGGAGAATGCGTGGGCTAGTCTCGCCTCCATGGCCTGCAGAATATTCTCCCTCTTTGCCTCCTTGCATCTCCTTTTCTGGGGTCCTAGAAGGAGGAGTTACAGCTGGTCTGCTGCTACTCTCTCAGAAGAGAGGTTACCGAAGGTCTGAGGATACCTTCAACTGTCAGCTGGCTTTGGGTCCAGTTGGCCAGCTGGGCGTAATACCTGGGATGTCTGGCACCAAACAGGGCCAGTGATGTTCGGAGCCCAATCTTTTGTGCAAACATGCAAGGACAGCCGGTGGCGTTGGCGCTGCTGTTGATACATAAACAAGATATGTTGTTTATACGTTATATATTCTTAAGAGGTTCTTTTGACACTGCTGTTGGGTTTGGGGTCCTTTGACTGGACTGCTTCTTCGCCAGGAGTCTTACAGGAGGGCTCATACGTATGAATACGAGGATAGTTGGTCTCTGTACGATAGCACTAAATGTTACTGGGTGACCGTAGTTCTCTGAGTGAAGACAATGTCTCTCATCCACAGTCTGCTGTCACTCAGGCTGACTGACTCATGGTTGTGTTTTTTATGTCCGACAGAACTTGAATAACCTTTCACTGCCAAACTTCTTGGGGAGACTCAGCGAAGTCGCTGTGAATCTAACGGATGCGTTGTCAGAGTCTCCTTCCTCCATCAACGCCGTCGTTGAAATACTCTCCAATTTGGGCAACCTGGCTAACGTCACGATAATCCCATCTTTAATAGAGGTCTGTCAATCAGCCTGAGAAGGTTCACACACATCCTCAGCAACACGCACTACACTGTAAAAACAAATCTTTACAATTCATGGAAAAATACCGTGATTGAGTGAAATACCATTTTATAAATAACATCTACTGAGGTTTTACATTAAATGACAATAAATTCAGATTTTTTGAAACCTTGAAATGAACAGTATTTCATTTATGGTAAATTAAAATGTACAAACTAGTGAAATGTAAAATCACCACAGAATAATTTCATTTACTTTAATGTTAGGTTAATTATGGTATTCTTTTTATTAACCTGTTATTAATAAAAAGACTTATTAATAATAAATAACTTTATTATGAACTTTTTATTACCAAACATTTACGTTTCACAGTAAATTCTGTGTTTTCCACATATTTTGACGATAACAGATGTTGAAGATATTTTCCAGTTCTTGATTTGGTTTAATTCATTGAATCTTTTACTTTTTAAATTTTACCGCCTCTTACCGTTACCATGTGACAGTTTTTACAATATGTATAAACAGTTCAAATAACTATTTAACGAGAACGTTCCTTAACTTCTACGGACACAAAATGTAAAAAGTGTATTATTGTGAAACACTGTTGAATTTATGGAAGAGAAAAAATGACATTTTCTGTAAAGTTCTTGTGCCATGAACAAGTTTGCAGTGGATTTCTTCTCATAGTGTTTAAGCGTAAAGTCTTGAACATGGTCCTTGTATTTTTGTCTGTATGTAAACGATACAGATGTTTTCACAGGTGTGTGAAGGAGTGACTTCAAACCTTCTGTCCTTTATATTTTAGGATATCTTCGTCACTACAGGAGTCCTCACATTACAGCAGATGAAGAGCTCATGGGACTTTCTCAACAACAACGACACCACGAACACCTTCAGAGCTGGACGCAATCTCCTCGCAGAAGCTTCCAGCACCAGCTCTAGGCTACTGCTGGCTATGGAGGCTCTAACCCGTCGCTTCGACAACAGCTCCTATGACGTCGACACTCCTCATGTCCATTTGAGCAAAACGACCTTCACAGACACTTTCAGCGGAGACTTTGAGTCCTCGGTGGAGGTGGACATACCCGAGGCCAACGGAGGACAGAAGCTGCTCACCGTCATCACCTTCGACTCCATGGATAACGTCCTCCCTCCAAGAGACGAAGAAAACTCCACCTTCTACACCATCAATGGGAGAATCGTACTGGTTCAGTCCACCGGCATCATCACCAACGTCTCCTTCACGTTTGACATTCTGAACCAGTCTCTGAGGAGCCCCCTCTGCGTCTTCTGGAACTTCTCCCTCTTTCGGGGTCTGGGCGGGTGGGACGACGAAGGCTGCGAGCTGGTCTTCAACGAAAACCAAACCGTCTCCTGCTTCTGCAACCACCTGACGTCCTTCTCCATCCTCATGTCTCCCTACAGCATAGACGACCCCGTGCTGGACTTCATCACCTACATCGGGGTTGGTCTATCCATGGCCTCTTTGTTGGTGTGCCTCATCATTGAGGCTTACGTTTGGAGGAGAATAAAGAAGAACAGGACGGCCTACCTGCGCCATGTCTCCATTATCAACATCGCTCTCTCTCTCCTGATCGCCAACATTTGGTTCATCATCGGGGCGGCCATTTCAGACGCCAATGAGCGAAACACACCGGCGTGCTACGCAGCAACATTTTTCATCCACTTCTTCTACCTCGCCCTCTTCTTCTGGATGTTGGCGGCGGCTCTGCTGTTGCTCTACCGCACACTCAGCGTCTTCGGGGACGGTTTGTCTAAAAGGTCCATGTTGGCCATTGGATTCTGCCTCGGCTACGGCGCGCCTCTCATCATCAGCGTCGTAACGATAGCGGTCACCGCGCCCCAAAAGACATACATCCGAGACCCCGGGATCTGCTGGCTCAACTGGGACCAGTCCAGAGCTTTGCTGGCGTTCGTGGTTCCCGCGCTGTCAATAGTGTGCATCAACCTGATCATCATGGCAGTGGTGTTGTACAAAGTGTGGAGGAGAAGATCGATGGGAAGCACCGAGCGTGTGGATGAGAAGAGCGCCGCCGTGGTCATCGCGCGAGCTCTGGCTGTCCTCACCCCGTTCTTTGGATTGACCTGGGGTCTGGGGATCGGAACTATGCTCAGCCCGTTCGACAGAGGAATCCATATCTCTTTTGCTTTCTTCAACTCTCTGCAGGTAAATGTGCAACGCGGCTCTCGTCACTGGGATGTGGTACAGTTTGTTGTTCTGGTCTCTGCGTTCTTCGTAGCGATACATGAAACGATTAGCTGGATGTGGTGTGGCGGATTTCTTACCGTTCCGTCCGTTTTGTTTCAAGGGTTTCTTCATACTGGTGTTCGGAACGCTGTTGGACAGAACGGTACGTAAGTCTCTCCTTTAACCCTGTCCTCTGCAGACCCACGCGGTCATGTGACCTCATATAGACTGTTAGCATTGAATCCAACTAGTCCCACGCTGTTTTTCGTTGAATAGAGCTCCCCTGGAGGGTAAAATATGAACTATGACAGTAAAATATAAGTACAAGATCGATCTCCTCGCGTCACTTCGTACTCACCGCACTTGGACTAAATCCACCAAACAGCTGAGAAATTATGGCCCAAAAACGTTTGGAGATAAAGCTCCCTCTAGTGGTGGACATATGCACCTGCCTTTCCCACAGTCAATCCAGTTCTTCCTCTCACTGGGGTGTACGTGGGTAGGGATCTGAAAGTGATCCATGAAATGGTTTTTTAGTTCTGAGGCGATGATGATCCACGATAGAGAAAATGATTTTGTCACTTTAGATAAAACACACAAATGTAAAGTTTAAAAAAAGGCCCAGCAGGCAGAATCTTCTGGGTCCTGGTCCTCTGGAGCGGACGCATGGATTTCAACCTCAGAAAAAAGTTCCTGAGTAAGAACTCTAGCCGTTAAAAAGTTACAACTGTTCTGAAGGAATATAAAAAAAACTCGTCGGTTCATTTTTATATTTAGAGGTGTTTATATCGTCATCAGGTCCGCCTCGCCCGCCGCCGCAGATCCTTCCTGTTTACGCCATAACTCTGACATGGTTTCATGGATCGTTTTCAAACTTTATACCGACTTAGAACCCAGTGTGAGGAAGAACTGGTTCAATTTTGGGGATGGTCATTTGTATATATCCAACTCTAGGGGCGCTTTAGCCTCAAAAGTATTAAGCCCGTAATTTCTCAACCGTTGGATCAAATTGGTCCAAATGTCATGCATACGAATGGACTCAAAGAGATCTACCTTTATATTTCACTCTAATAGTTCATATTTCTCTCACTTTTTCTCTAAACTTTGTTCCTGTTTAGCAACTAGAATTTTAGCTTCTGCCGGGATTCTGTTTGGAAAGTATATTAAAATATAAAAACCAGTTGATTCCAGAAGTCCTGAGCTCTGGTTTATCATTTTTACCAACATGTAACCAACATCTGATGTGGGAATGTTTGAACTTCTCAGGTGCGAGAACAACTATCAATGACATCACAATCCTCCGGAAGAGGGACGGGGGTAAGGACACTTTTCTTAATCATGTTTTTTCTGCGTTTCAAAAATGAGACTGATTTTTTTTTCTGCTTCCTGTTTCAGACCACGAGTGCCGGATCCTCATCGTCACGTGGACTGGGCATTTTCCGCAACTGGAGACGAGGAAGAGGTAAGGCGGGAACTAGGCCTACTCTATCTTAGGGTCTATTCCCGAAAAGCCCCCAATCCCCTGCAATTTACCAACAACCCCCCTGATTGAACCCCTCACATTAAACATGAAGTTATAACGGATAAAACGGTGTTTTTGGTAAAAAGCTCCCCCTAAAGAGGTCAAGATGAAGCATCAGAGTCCAATCTGATATTTAGAAGCTGGAGCTCCTCCATTGGTTTCAATTCAACAAACTGAGACTAAATCAGACCAACAGTGGAGAAAAAAGATCCTGAAACTTCAGGAGGTAAAGCTCCTCGTCGGAAATAAGCAACAATCCTTTGTGTCTCTGGGACGGAACCTCCTGACCGTTGGTCTGATTTAGTCACAATGTTCCCCAGACGAAGGAGATCTAACTTGTGTTTGTCATATGTTTGTGACAATGTTCACATTTCACCCATTAGGGCGAGATTTTTACAAAAAACAGGGTTTTTCAGACAAAACGTCACATTTGATTTAAGGGGTTCGATCAGGGGGATTGTTTGTACAACGCAGGGGATTGGGGGCATTCCGGGGACAGACCCTAACTGTGTGAGACGACAGCGGAGGACTAGTTCAGCTATTGTTTGTACCTCGTTAACGAACTGCTTCTGAGCACCAAAAACAGAAATAGCTGAAGTCTCTTATCGGTCCATACATCAACACGACCACGAGACGGCGCCGGTGAGTCAAACCGTGTTTGAAGACGTTTCTTCAAACGACGGCCGACGGAAGAGTCCGCTTTGTCCGTCTTTAACCTTAACGAAACTGTTCCGCTCAGAACACGTTATCGCAAACGCAGCCTCGCCGAGTCAGACGCTTTCCTAACATTCTTTATTTTGTGTCTGATTTTCAGACGGATACAACGCATCGACCAGCGCGTCTCAGTCCAACACCTGAAGCCGGCGGCAGACACGTCTGCTCAGAAGATCCGAACCAGGAGACCATCGCGCTCCTCGCCGCTCTCATCCAATGCCCAACTCTCTTATTATTCTCTACACACGTTTATAGAAGAAGTATCTCATGTGTTTATTTGTATGTTCAAACACAATGTAGCAAATCCTGCAAAAAAATATTAATATGCAAAGTTTTGTGTTTTTGTAATTTAAATCTTTTGCGAAGAGTGCATTGAAACATGCACATTTAAAATAATGCTTTCTTAAAACAATAAAATGTCCAGAAAAAAAGCAAAAATGTCTCCTATTTGTTTAACAGAAACACCGTTAAAAAACCCGCCTGAGTCACGGTCTCCATCTGTGTCCGACTCCTTCGTCTTCCCCAAACTGAGTCAGAGTGAGCCTCTGTTCCCACTCAAAGATAGTTGTTCACCTTCCCCCACATAAACTGTCTTACTGCCTTTAGCACTCACTGGTTATAATGTTCTGGCTGATCAGTCCATATTCTCTTTGCTGGTGACCTTCTCAAGTCGAGGACTTCATTTGGAAGTCAAAGTTCCATGGAAAGCCGAGAGGCTCCTGGCGTCTGCCAATCAATTCTATCCAAATGTAGGAATGCCATCCATGCAAATGTTCTCTCCACAAGAGTGTGTCTCCCAACCAACGTCCAGCGACCTCCATCATCTCATCCTGTCCAGCCTGGTCCTTCAAGCAGAGGTCCTCGTGTGTGCCTTCTAGAGATGGACGTCCTTCAGATCATACGAGGTCATCGCCTCAAACCCAGGTAAGAAACTTTTTACTCACCGATTTGTGTCTTTTTAGAGATATGACAAGATAGAACGTTACATGTCGCTGCAGTTCTCACTTAGGTGAGATGAGATGAGATAAAATGAGAAGATAAATTAGGATGAGATGAAATGAGAAGATAAAATGAGATTAGAAGATGAGGGAAGAATATGGAGGGAAGATCCTAATGTAATTTCTGCTGCCAAAGATAATGTTAAAAAACATTTTTTTGTGTAGTGAGTCAAATATGAGCTAGAAGAGTAGAAGACGATGAAGACGAGATAAATCTCATCAAGTCGATTCATCTTCACTAACTTTGGACAAAATTGGGCCCACAGTTGAGAAGTTATGGACGAACGTGTTTCGATGATAGAGCTCCCCCTAGTGTCGAAAATGTACAACCGACTTTTCCCCAAACCCCTCCAGCTCTTCCTCACCCTGAGATCTAAGTGGAGATCAAATCTGAAGATTATCCTTGAAACGGTTTCTGGGTTCTGGTGTAAACAGGGAGGACTGAAATATGACCGATTTGTCCTCGAGGTTCTGCTCATTGTTCAGAACCAACACAGAGTCTACACCAGGCCCGTCGCTTGTTAGTGTTTTGGGCCAGCAGCCGGCAAAAAGTGTACTGCGTGGATTTATTCTTCATCTCCTTCATCTTCACTTTTACCGGACTCGTCTGACAGTTCTTCTAACGTCTGTGTCTCCCTCCAGAGGAAGGATGTGTTCTGGAGCGCTGGTGCTGCTGGTTGGACCGCTCTACATCTGCTGTCAGGTGAGGAACTTTACAAGAGTTCTACCCGTCTGACTCCTTATTTCTTATTTATCTGTTTACTCAAACAAACTCATGAGTCACCAGAAGAAAAGACACACATGCAGAATTATTAAAATTCTGCTGATTTTGCAGAAAATGAGATTCAAAGAAATGCAGCGATAGAGGGCATGAGAGGATATGAGGGGCTTTTCTCTGTGGCTTTCTTTGTTTCTAGGCCACACCCATCTTAGATGTTTGTACCTAAAAGCTCTACTTTGGTCTCATCTGACCTCTGACCTTGTTCTAGTGAAAGTCCCAGTGGTGTTTGTCAAACTGTAGCAGCGTTAGCTTGTAGCAGCGTTAGCTTGTAGCAGCGTTAGCTTGTAGCAGCGTTAGCTTGTGTGTGGACGACAGCAGAGGCTTTTTTCTTGCTGCCCTCCCAAACAGCTGGTGTTGGTGTCGGCGCCATCTGATGGTGATTAGGGAGACTTTCTGACCTGAAGATTCAGCTGACCTCTGACCTCTCTAGCTGTGATCCTTGGAGAGTATCCAGTCCATCCATCCTCCTCACAGTGTGTGGGGTCAGTTTACAGACACGTCCTCTTCCAGGTTGATGTCTAACATCTCCAGTCTCTTTAAACTTCTTCATTATTGATCTAACTGTTCAAACTGAC
>VRLP01006990.1:0-24646 GCA_009660295.1 Lophius piscatorius | reverse complement strand
TTTTTCATCCACACCTTTATCTCCTCCAGACAAGCGCGGAGAGTTGACAGGGGAGATGATGATGACGATGAGGATGGAGAGGCTGCGGAGGAACATGTGTCAGTTATATGAATGCAATATAGAATAATGTTTAATAAAGAGATACCTATACATTTTACTACTCGCACCTTTAAGACACAGAGGGGCGATGGTGGCTCAGCTTGTAGAGCAGTCGTTCACTTATCTGAAGGTCAATGGATCAATCCCCCTTTAACTGCGGTCCTTGAACAAGATACTGAATACCAGTTGCTCCCAATAGCTGTTCCATTGGCGTGAATGGTTACTGCTCCTGATGAGCATGTGGCACCTTGCATGTCACCCTCTATCATTACTGTATGAATGTTTGTGTGAATTCTGACTCGTGTTGTAAAAGTGCTGTGAGTGGTTGGGCAGACTAGAAAAAAGTACAGTCCCTTTACCATCACAGTGGTATTACCTTTTAATTATTATCATTTGTGAACTGATGTGAACCTTGTCATGTAAAGCAGTAGATCAAGATAAATACCAACAGGTATTATGAGTGTCTCAAATAATGACTTTTCTTCTTCTTTAGCATAGAGCTTCATTTTTGAGCAAAAAGTATTTTACTAAAAAAAATGCTTATTTGAGTTTTTAAATAATTTCTGCACACTTAAATTTTTCATTTAAAGGGATAGAGTTTTTGGTGAGAAATTTTTTCATAAGACAAAATATCTATTCATCTTGTGGCCATGTGTGACATATGTATAATTCCATTTATGCATTTTCCTGTGCTAATATGTGAGAATGTGTATGTGATGCTTTTCTGACATGTTTGTATGTGTGTGTCAGCAGGGCCACCTGCTGTGTGTATGGCTGTTCAGCTGCACTCCCACTGCGTGTGCAGCCAAATAATACTTCATTGAAATACCAATAAATACTCCAAAAATGACTCAAACAGCCGCAGAGAAAGAAACTTAATTAAAATACCAATAAGCAATTAACTTTGTTTTATCACCCAATAAATAACCAACTTCATCAAAATACCAAGCTGGAGCCAGCTTCATTCAAAAAACACCCAATCAGACGCAGTTAATGGAGAGAGCATTGGTGCTGTTTGTGTTTGTGCAACATCATTCTGAACGTGCGTGCATTTCTGTGGGTGATTTACATGGTAATGACCCGGGCTGCACTCTGGAAGTTCCTCTCCCCCAAAAGATAAGATCCGTTTTATTCTGCCTCTATTCATGCCACGTTCATCTCACAGCTGGACTTTTGTCTCTCTTCATTGCCTCCTCTCGTCGCTCCTCTTTTCCTTTGGTTGTTCTTTTCTTTTGCTCTTCCTCTCTCTGTGTCTTTGTCACATGCTAATAGGGTGGTGGTGGTGGTGGTGGTGGTGGTGGTGGGGGGGGGGAGTTTGGTTCGGAGGAAGTGTAAAAAAATGTCAAATGAAGGTTATTTCTATATATACAGCTGAATGCGAATTTGAAAGACAGAAGGATCTGAATAATAAAGACCCTGTATGTTTTAGTGTGTCTTAACCTGGAGGACAGTAAAAACTTGTTTACTGGATATGTTTTTATGGGGAAAAATACATACTTTGAAGAGTTTCCAGTTAGGAAATTCTAAACTGAAGAACTTTTATAACCACACATGAACCCTTTTGTTCTTTGCCACATAGCATAAAAATCCCCACTGAAGGTAATCGAAGGTTTTTGCAGAATGGGCTAGTCATCGACCACCTTGTTTGACTGACATATGTTTCTGTCCACTTGGGAGCAGCATAATCAATAAGAAGCACAAAATTAACATAAGATGCACATTATGTCCATCCATACATTTTTTATAACTGCTTATCCTTTTCATGGTTGTAGGAGGATTGGAGCCTATCCTAGCTGACATAGGCCGTGAGGTGGCGTACTCCCTGGATGAGTTGCCAGTTAATGACATGACCAACACATGGAGTCCAACAACTATTCACACCTACGGGGAAATTAGAGTCACCAATTCTATATTGCATGGGGTTTTTTTGCACTGTGGGAGGACGCTGGAGTACCCGGACGGAACGCAGCAAACAAGGTGAGAACATGCAAACTCTACACTGAGACCGGAGAACCTCCCTGCTGTGGGGCAACTGTGCTAGGCAGTGCGCCACTATGTTGCTGAAAATAATGTATACAAAAGTACTAAACTAAAATAGTATCACTTTATCATACATTGTTTCAACCCTGTGAATTTCGATCTCTTCCTTTGACCCATGAGGGGCAGTGGGGAAGCTCCTGTGAGCCACAAATTTTGGTTTAGGGTCTTGTAGACATGTAGACAGGCCGAAGCTCTCCATTGATTGAACTGACAACCTTCCCATTAGTTAGACAACCACTCTCCCTCTTCAGTGAAAGCAAAGTTAGTTTATTAAACTGAGTTGAAAACTATTTCTAAGTGGGAGGCGTTGCGTAACTTAATGAATAAAGTTTAAATATAATTCTCTTGTAGCTCTGAATTGTGTCTCTACCAACTTTGGAGGGAAATACATGTCTCCCCATTGAATCTGTTCATAATTGGTTTGGTATTAAAAATGAAAAGTTAAAGACTCAATCAATTCACACAGGACATTTAAACGTGTCTCCGCATGTATTCCACCTGGCCATTGGATCTCATTCTCAGTCAGTAGGCATGAACAACACTTAATGTATAAGTTTAACCAGATAACATATAAGCCTTATTAACTTAAAGAATTAGCCAAAGACAGCATTTCTCAAAATGCATATTTTTCATCCTTATCCAACATTCTCAAAATTTAGGGATTTTTGTGAGCGAGGGAGAAAAACAGCAAACAAGCAAAAACGATGCAGGCCACATTGTTTACTCATGTATTTCACATGTTAATCATCCACAAAATGCTATTTAGCTTCATAGATTAATATCATTATAGAGAAAATGTTGAAACAAACAGCTGCTAAATTTTACACCAATAAAGATTTACTGAGAACAGACAGGTCGGCACAGTGATGCTGCAACATCACAGTAGGCACTTTTCATTGGGAAAGAAAACACAAAATTTATTCTTTTTCCATACCGAAATCACAAAAACGTTTGGTTCAAATTAACACCAAAAAAACCAATGCCAAAAAAATTCTGCAATTTTAAAGGCCATCTCTGAATTTTCTCATCATTCAATGATGGTGAATCAGTAGAAATGATTCTGCTAGGGAACTCAATTTGAATAACATTACATACAACAGTTTGCAATTAATTTGCCTATTTTGTGATTTCAATAGGATCTCAGATGAGATGAGAGACCTTTACCATGTCTTACACATGGTAAATGGATGGTACTTATATAGCGCTTTTTTATAGTGCTTGACTACTCAAAGTGCTTTTACAACACAAGTCAGCATTCACAAAAACATTCATACAGTGATGATAGAGGCTGCCATGCAAAGTGCCACATGCTCATCTGGAGCATTCAGGCCATCATTCACACACCAAAATCAGTTCTCTATATTTGACCCAGTCTTTAGGCGCAGTGGGCAGTCCATGTGAGTCACACGGGGAAGAAGAAGAAGCCATTATTTCTCACATACAATCATGTAAACAGTAAAACGTAGCAAAATTGGTTCTCTGCTTTTAACCCATCCCTGAGGAGCGAATGGCAGCTATCTGCAGCATGCCGAGAACAGATTGGGGTTTAGGGTCTTACTCAAGTCAAGGGATTGAACTGCTGACCTTATGAATGAGGGCGTCTGCTCTAACTTCTGATCCAAAGCCACAGCATGCTGCCAAATCTGAACTGGTTCTATGTTTACCAGCTCTGTACAAAAAACTCTGCAAGGCCAAGGGGACCCTACCAAATACATCAAACACAGCAAAACAACATAATAATAATAACTAGTGCATAAACCTGAGAATCTGTGCACCCTATCCAATTTTTTTTATTTTCAATAAGGACAGAACACCATCTAAGGATGAAAACATATTGAAACCTTTTATAGAAAACTTGAAAAATCAAATAGAAAAGAGATAATGTTGGGAGAAAGGATGTGGAAGGAGAGAAAATCACAGACAAATGTAGAGGAGAGAGGGGGGGGGACACATTAAAAAAAGAGGGAAAATGCAGAAAAGGTTACATTTGGTGCAGTAAAGTGCTTAAGTTCATATTTAAGGAAATTTGACAAAATTATGACACAATATTAATGGAGGGAGACGTAGTATAAGAGTAATAATAGAGGCGAAGGATGGAGAATATGACAGCACAGTGGCAGAAAACAGCTATAAAGAAGAGAAAGTAGGACTGACAGACCGGTGAGATGTAGAGAGAAGGAGATGGAAATGATCCACCTACAAGCTGTTAGAAAACACATATCAACTCTACGGATTATTTCCTGGTGTCAGAAGTACATTAAAAGTGTGAAAAAATAACAAGGGACAGTCATTTAATTTGACTTCACGGAGACGGTGTGCCAGCATGAGAGAGAGAGAGAGAAAGAGGGAGAGCGAGACAGAGAGAGAGAGAGAGAGAGAGAGACAGAGAGAGAGAGACAGAGAGAGACAGAGAGAGAGTGTGTGTTCAGGTGTGTTTCTGTCTTATCAGGGAGTTCACAGCTCACTAACATAGACAGAGAGAGTGAGAGAAAAAAAGATACAGATACACACACACACTGTATACCATATATGTATATATAGTATATAGTATTTGCATACATATAGGGTACAGCAAAAATTGATTCCTGCAATATGCCACCTGAGAAAGAGACTGCCGTGGGCCACCGCCCATCTCACCCATAGCTTAATCCTCCATTGCCTATTGAGGTGTTCCCAAACCAAGAACCATGGCTAGACAAGAACGTTCAGTGTCTTCAGTGTCTGCAGTGTAACATGGGTTGCTGCCTTCAGATCGGGGCTGGCCTACAGTAATGCCCAGAGAGAGCTAAAAAAGGGCATTAGCGAAGCCAAGCGCAAGTACCGGCAGCACATCGAATGGCACTTTGCAAACAACGACTCCTGCAGCATTTGGAAAGGCATTAAAGCCATAACGGACTAGAAGAGCAGCAGCACACAGACCAGCAATGATGGCCCATCATTGGGCCAGCGCCATCAGGTGAGATCCAATCTGTTGACATTTGCAAAACAGCAGGACAAGTCAGGGTATCAGGCTGCACACTGAAGTCATGTGCTGATGACTACCGGCCAATTGCCCTGACAACAGTGGTCATGAAGTGCTTTGAGAGTTTTGTGCTATCCTACATCAAGGCCAACATCCCCACTGATCTGTACACCAGTTTACTTATTAGGGGAACAGATCTACAGAGGTCTCCATTGCACCTAACGCAGACCTATCACACATGGAGCATCCCAATACAAATTTCAGGATGGTATTTGTAGACCTGAGCTCCGCTTTCTATACAATACTCTCCTATAAAGTGGGGACTACCCACATCAACCCGGGACTATCCACCACACTCTTCTCATGGATAACGTATTTCCTCATTTACAGAGCACAAAATGTAAGAGTGAGCAACCGTACATCCCCAACCCTCATCCTGAACACAGGAGCACCGCATTACATAAAATATTACCCAGAGGTAGGTCTTGGAATATCCTATATATTATTATATTTTGGTAAGTGTTAGTGTTTTGCAGCTTTTGAAACTGTATCCATTATTGATGCCTTGGTTCCTTTGATGTTCTTTTAGTCTCTGAGCTGGTGACACAGAGGGCTGAATTGCAGGAAACGAGCTGCTACAGAGTATTTCAGAGATACTCGGAGAGTTTGTTGGAGTTGTTGATAGATTTAGAGGCTCGTAATTACTCAGACATTAATGGAAAAATCTGCATGATTTTTTCATTAACCTTGGGCACTGTTGTGCGTCATTCCTTTGATGTTTTATAATGGAGAGGAACTTGAAATGACGCAAAAATAACCTTTTAAGATAATGTCCCACTTTTAGTCTGGGTGTCTGGAGCAGAGAATAAACAATGTGCTCAATGGCAAATGGACGGTACTTAGATAGCGCTTTTCTAGTCTGCTCGACCACTCAAAGTGTTTTTACAACACGAGTCAGCATTCACCCATTTACACAAACATTCATACATTGATGATAGAGGCTGCCATGCATGGCGCTACATGCTCATCAGGAGCGGTAACCATTCACGCCATCATTCACACACCAATGGAACAGACATTGGGAGCAACTTTGGGATCAGTATCTTCCTCAAGGACACTACATATGGACTGCATTGGCCGGGGATCGAACCACGACCTTCAGATAAGAGGATGACTGCGCTACCAACTGAGCCACCGTCGCCCTGTCGCCCCAAGAGAATGAGAGAGGAAGAAAACTAGTAAGTTACCGGCAGGTTTTGGTCCTTGGCGGAGGTTTTCCCTGTCTGAGAGCTTTTTGTAGTTTCTTTTATATTTTAGTATCAATACTAGGGCTGCAATGTATAATCGACATAATCGGCAAAAATCAATTATAAAAGTAGTTGTCAACGAATTTAATGGTCGATTAGTCAGTGACGTCGTCGGACATTGCCTCTGTCATCACTTAATTAGAAGGAGGTAAACATTAGCCTGTCCTGGCGTCGAGCACATCATTAATACTGGACCATTTAAAGTGGAGGCACGTTGGCTCTGTAGACGATGAAGACTCATCTCTGTAAGTTAGTAAGCTAGCTCAGTGTTAAAAGGGCATGAATTTAACGCTTCTGTTGGGTTTAACGTGACCTTTGAAATGTAGGGAATTGTTAATAACGTAGAGAGTACCAAATAACTATTACTAAATCACGATGATACTCTTCAGGTTACAGCTGTGCCCCTACGTTAAAATCATACACGTTGCATTGCTCATGGAGATGTTTTTACATTGCTGCTGAAAGTGTGTCGCTTCCTGCCGAGTCCACACCTCTGTGTGTGGGCGTGTCCAAAGTGGGCTGCAGCCAACTTGTTAACAATTTAGCCTAAGCTGTTGACTGTTTTCTTTTCTAGCCTTATTTATTTTCCTAAATTTACACGGATGTTTGATTTGATTCCAGAGAAACTGCTGTATTATATATACATTTTATTTACCTTTTGTATCAGCTTACTAACTTACAGTTCCGAAAAAAGACTGTTGGTATAGCAACCTGTTTGGTTTAACAGTCTGTTATAAAAGCAGTAAAGTTTATTAAAAGAAATTTTGGAGAGAAATAATCTTGATTGTTTTATTGTTAGCTTGTATGTGCCTAAAACGACCAAAAGCTAGATTCAAAAGCTGATAGCAAAATGAGAACCATTTAATAATTGTGTATTTATTTTTCATTTTACTTAACCTTTATGTTACCAGGAGAAATAAAGTATCCGATTAATCAATCGGCCGATTATTGAAATGATTAATTGACTGTCAAAATAGATGTTTGCAGCCCTAATCGATACAATTAAAACATGTCTTTAAAAAAAGTGCACTCTATACTTCTATGCAGTGAGCCACCACCTTCCAGTGGCGGCTCACTGCATCCTCCCTCTGTGATGTGTCTGAACTCTTATTATTCAGAGTGCGGCAAGTCTCAGCGGGGCTCCTGAACATGTTGCTGTGTGACAGTTAGACTGACAGATCCATTTATGTGAGAATGTAGAACAATATAACCTCTACAGTAGGAGTCATCACACACGCTCCATAGGAAACATGGGCTATGTGATGGCAGGAATGTAGATAAGGAGGTTATGTGCAAGGACCAATTTATTTTTCTTGGCAGGGTGAGAAGACCTCTGAAACACATGCCCACACGACAGCAGAAGTCTCAATAATGAAGTCCTTTCAAAATGTATTTAGATCGCCCCATGTCCAGAAAGGTAGGTGTAGGGTGATCTGGAGGCTGCCTGAATAATGATACGCTCCATCAGTTCATGTGTTATGGAAACTGAGCCCAGACCGGGAATTGATTTTTCACCAGCAGAGTAGACGTTAGACAGTGGTGGGTGTTTATTGAAAAAAAACATGTCTGTTATTAGTCGGAATGAACTACAAGTGTTTTTTTTATCAAAATGTGTTCTCGTGAATCCTCTGTAGGAAGCAAAAAAAACAAATACTGTGCCACTGTGACACAGTACTGACACCATTACTGAGTGGACGAGGTCAATTAGAATGAAAAGACAGTCAGGCAAGTGAAAGCAATATGCAGAGCAATTGCTTGTTTCTATATGATGTTGAAATCTGATCAGTCCTCCTACCTTCCCCTCGCATGCATACAAACTCGAACGGTGACCACTCTGTTGCCTTTGAAAATACCCTCACGTAATTATCCCTCCACCAAAAGTCTGTATTTTCTTCTTGAAAGTAATTTAAGCGTATCGCTGAAAATATATCTAACGCTTCAAACAAAGAGTAGAAACAGTATCTATGACTACTGCCTGGATGCCTCCACACAAACACGCATATTATCCGTTGTCTTCTTCTCCATTGTCAACAGTGTGTTGTTTCTCCTGTGTGATTTTTGCTGGCGAGGGAGCAGACACCCGGTGGGAGAGCCCGCCTGCTGGCTGGGGGACAGATGGGTGTAATTTCGTTATTTTTACCTCCTCCACGAGTTGGCTGCCAGCTCAGGGAAATTAGCATCACACCTGTGTGTAATTTGCTTGACGAGCAGCAGCCCTGAGACAGAGGTGGTCGGCAAAGTGTGTGTGTGAGTGTGCGTGTGCGTGTTTGTAATCAGACAGGAGCTGTTAGTGTGTGTCGGGGAGGGATTGAAGATGTCACACCTGGAATGGAGAATGTCACCCAGCAGCTCCACACACTAACACACGGTCACCCAACAGAAAGAAACATTAAAGGATAAACGTGTGGAAAAATACACAAAACAAGCACACAAGGAGACAGACAAACACAAATAGAGGAAGACACACAGAGAACCGAGGCTCATGGAGCAGGATACCTATAGTTAAACACAAACACAACATTTTTAAGCAAAAATATTGAAGTTCTAATTTCAAAGCTATAGAATCAAGTTAATGCAGCTGTAAACAGTCTGGACTGATTGTCCAGACCGCATCTAATGACCAGTTGTAAATAAAATCTGGATGTTAACCAGAGGTACATCTGCCATACCACCACTGAGGGTGGATTTGTAATCCTGTGTAAGGAGAGAGGACAGAGTTACACACATCACAGCAGTACGTCTCCTTAAAGATGACATGAAGACATGTAGTGCCCTTTCAAACTGGTACCGGCACCTGATTTGGATGACGGCTTGTTGTTTCATGACAAATACATTTCTTCAGCAAGTATAATACACCTTGTTCACTGTAGATATGAGGACTATGAATGTTAAGGGTCATTATTAAGTAAATTTGTTGTTTTTGCGACATCGATTAAAGTTTTACTCTAAGTCACATCACTGAATGACCAGAAGTTAAGCGAAGCTACCACGGCTAATTGTGCTGTGTTGTGGCTTTTGCAGCATTCCTGTGTTGCGAAATTGATGAAGATGTTCTCTTTATTTGCAGCATGCGCATGCTGTCGGACACTTAGAATAGACGGTAGAAGAAAAAAAAACAAGAAACAATAATACTTAGACAGAAGATACAGGCCCATAAGGTATACATTATTTGGACTGTGTGTAGTTTTTGAATTTTATTTTTGAGTTTTATGACAACAAATGAAAGCAGATGCTACTATTCCTCAGAATTTTTAAATTACACTATCAAATGTAATAAGTTGGCTTTACTTAAAAAATAAATTGGGATGCCAATTACATCAAAATTAATAAGTAAAGTACAACTTTGCATTTAAGCTGTCAAAACTAAAGACAGTTTCTTCAGTTTTGACTACTTGAATTTGATGATCTCCTAACTAATATTAATGCTATTGGTTTCCTGACTTTTTGTAAGTAAAGCCAACATATTATATTTTACAGTATGAATTAAAAATGTTGAGGACCAGTAGCATCTGCTTTCTTTTTTTTTCATAAAACTCAAAGTTAATTAATATAAACATTTGACAAATTATGGAACCATTGCTCAAAATTCAATGGCTACATGCAGCAGTTATTTCTTAAAGAATAGAATATATTCTAAATTTCTTCTTTTTTCAATTTTAACAACTCATATCAGTTCATTAGTTTGAGCATTCAGGTTCACAGTGCAACAGGACTGCTGTGAACCTGTGATGCCAAGTACGAATCCAGCTTTGGTCTTTGTCATTATAAAAATGTAATCCAAATTATGTTTGAATTCAAATGCAAGCATAAATGTATGAGTATTTGCTTGTCTGTGGAATCTGTGATTTAGTTATTTTTGCCAGTTACTCAATGTGGTTCAAGTCATTTCCATTTTATTTTTTTTCATTTTTATTTTATTACAGCACCAAATCACAACTAAAGTTAATTATGGTCAGTTTCCAATACAGCAGGTCCAGATAGCATTTATTATTCTACAGAAATCCAAAATTTCCTTCATGAGTAAGCACTTTGTGACATTCATCATTCATTCATTATCTGTAACTGCTCATCGTGTTAAGGTTCATGGAGGCTGGAGCGTTTCGCGGAAAAAGTGTTTCTTAACAGGCAGAAACTGCAGAGTCGTCGTCACGTGCTGGTAATAAGAGATGGATAGAGATAGGGGAGAGAAAGGGGGAGTGTCGAGGAGCGACGGACATAAATGTACAGTAACAACAATAACATTGCAAATCCTTATCGTATATATACTACTACCAATATGACTAATTATAACATATGATTAATAATAGTACTATAAGTGGGCGTCAACAAGGACCACTGCAGGTCGGACTACAATCCATGGGGTGAAGAAAGCTGAAGGATGGCGTATATGTGTTTTCCTGGTTGAAGAATCGAAGCCAAATTTGAAATTATTGAAACACAGGAATTATTCTGAGGACCCAGCCCCTCAGTGGAGAGCAGAACAGTTAAACCACCTCAGGGAATCATTGAGAATGACGGCTTCACTGAATAATATCAGGAAGACAATGACAGTAATAATTATTTGTCTTTTCTTAGAAATGTATATCCTACCACATTTGCTGCAGAGCATCTTTCTTATACCACTAAGAGACTTTGAATAATAACAGAACTAAAGATTGAGGTTGTTGTCTTTAATGAACTACCAATGATGCTGATGAAAATGAATCTGGAAAGAATGTTAGTGAATTATGTAAAGTTTCCAATTTTAGTCATGCTATTCTAAGATGCATTTGTAGAGTTCTGTACTCAGTCTCTGACTCTCTCCTGAGAGTTAGAGCGACACTTAAACAAATGAAATATACCATTGCCAAGAATGGGGTTACACTTTTATCTGGATATAACATCTGGGATACTGTGACCTCACAACTAACTGAAATATACTTTAAAGGAAAGGTATAGTCAAATTAAACTATCAACATTTATACTAGACATTTACGTAGTCATAGTACGTGTGTGTTTTATTGGAATTACCTCATGTTATTGAACAATTTTCTAATTTTCTACCTTAACATGTCCAAAGACCCTTCAATATAGCTGGTCACATGAAAAGCTTTAGAATTTTGTTTAAGGGACTAAAGCTTTCATTGTGACATTAGGACGAAAAGTTAAAGGAGGAAAGGTATAACTCATTTTCAGATGACAGAATGTAGATTAATGTCAGTGGTGCTGCTGATGAAAACTCAAAGATGTACATGGCATACTAAATTAACAGATTTGTTCTCTATTCAGAAAACCATTAAATGGATCAGTGGGCCTGATAATCTGCCCATCATTAAATCTGCCCTCTGCACCTCATCTGTCGTGTGGTATGATCAGAGATCTCTGGTCTCTTGGCGCCACTCAGTGGTGTTTTGGTTTGGTTTTGATAAAAGTTGTAATTTACAGCTTTTCAGGCAGCTGTTGGAGAAATGCTGCAGAAAGCATGAATCATTTTAGCTTTTGTTGCTGTTTGTTTAAGGTTAACCACATTTATAACAGTTATACCACCAAACAAGAATTTTTGCCACACTGAATTTGTGTGTGAGAATTGTTGCCAGCCAGTGAAAATTTGTTTCATTTATTTGATTCATTTAATAATAATGTATACTCTGTATTGTCTCTTTTATCATATATAGTGCCTTTGACATTTAAACTGCTGGGACAGTCCACCAACCACCACCGACCCTCCATCTGGAGGACGACTACAATAATGCCTCAGCTACAGATACAGTCTTACCTTATTTTACCTGATATTTGTATTCAGTTTGGGGATAGAGAAATACTTAAGACTTTGTTGAATTACACATGGGAAGAATAAAAAGGGAAAACAACTAAATTTTTGTTTTGGTAGTATTTACACATTTGACAAATTACATTTTATTTTTGAGAACTTAATGTAAGAAAATCAGAATACATGTAAATCTATAGAGACAATTCTATACAAATGTAAAAAAAAAAATGTATTATGAACAGAACATTTTTAATTAATGGAAATAATATTAAAATGTTTTATTTTAACTTGCATCACCCTTCTTCCAATAGGTGGCGATACTATTTTTGCTCACTTCCATTTAATGAGGCCAAAGAAGAAGAGGAGCCGGAAAAGGAGGTCACGTGTAGTTCAGTTGCTAGTTTTGATTTTAGCTCTTAGGCTAAAATGAACAAATTGACTAAAACACAAGAATTTGACTCTTATGATATTGAAGAGCCGAGTGACGAGGAAAGAGCTGACACCAGGTAGGAATCATGTCACATATTTAGTTTTAAAACTGCAGATTTTCATGGCCGAAGTCACTCACAGCTAGTTTAGCAGAATGCTAACATGTAAACACGGCACATATGCCAAATGGTTTAACGTATTAAAATGTGCTGTAACAAATGGTACAAATTGTAAAACTTGTCACGAATGGGGGAATGTCCCCATGTCTGTTCACCTTTTTTAGTGGATTAAGTGTTTCGTTGTGTATTAGTTCAGAGGATGAGCTGGATGTGTTGCTTAACGGCACCCCTGAACAAAAGAAGAAACTGATTAGAGAATACCTTACGGGGGAGAGCGAGTCGTCCAGCGGGGATGAGTTTGAGAAAGAGATGGAGGCGGAGCTCAGTTCCACACTTAGGACCATGGAGGGAACCTGGGGACAGTCTACATCAGGTAAATCTTACCCATGACAACCTTGAGAATTAAAATAGATGGAAGCCGTTTGGGCGATTAACACATTAAACATTCCTGATTTCTGTGTGTTTCTCGCCAGTTGAAGCTGCAGGAAGTCGTGTAGGTGGTGGCAGTGGTCCAGAACTTCCAAACTCCCGGATGTACGATGAGGTGTATTTCGACTCTGATTCAGAGGAGGAGGACACACCAAGTAAGTCCGCATTTTTCCGCTGTCAAATAAACATGACCCCACCATGGAAGATTAAGTCATTACTTTATATTGGGATATGATTAAAATCGAGCAGCAACATCAATTAATCTACATCATAATTGTTCAATCTCCTGTGTGAAGGCAGCTCAACCGGCAGAAAGCGGAGACAGCGGACAATACCAACCAACGACGAGCTGCTGTATGACCCCGATGAGGACGACAGAGACCAGGCTTGGGTTGATAGGAGGAGGAGACAGTAAGACACTCAGAGGGAGTGTTATTTAATATTTATTTAGCCTGTATTTTTTCTCCCCATATTCATCGTTCATCCTTTTCTCTTCCTGTGCAGGTATAACGGCAGGAAACGACAAGCTGGAGCATCTCAGTCACAGTCTCAACAGTCTCAGGCTTTACCCAACAGCGATGCCATCCTCAATTGTCCTGCCTGCATGACAACACTTTGTCTGGACTGTCAGAGGTAAGAATTGACAATGTCAGCCATTATATGTTTAAACATGAAGAAGTCTAATGAAACAAAAAAAATATTAGTAGTAAATATAGAATATTTACTGCAAGTTTTAAGACATGGTGATGTGGAATCGATACGTTGTCACTCTTAACTACAGGTCTTGTTTGTTGCATATATATATGAAAACAGTTCAGTTTTCAAAATAGAATTAAAATGCTTAGCTAGCAGAAGGCGTTTATTTAGGACATGAGAGATATCAAAATACATTTTCTGAGAAAATAATATTTTTGAGACCAACTACGTGAACCCTCATCTTAGATAAATCCTCAGCACATTATGACCCTAAATTCAACTTGATACCTTGGAAACGGAAAAAATAAAAATGGCCAACGTCCTTAATTAGCAACTTCTTGTAAAAATTGATGTTTGTGCAAGGTTTGGTGATGAAAATTTTAATAGAATGGCATGAATCGAACCCATCCCTGTATTTTTGGTTGGGGATATTAAATGATTGATAAGTGCTATTTTAATCCACCAAAGATATAAATTTAAATTTTATGGGTTACTAATCTGTTAGTTGTTAGGTCCTTTCATGAATCTGGAATAAGCACTCCTAAACTGATTTTTATACTGATCTGACATCGTTGTTGTGGCCTCTCAGGCATGAAAAGTACCGGACGCAGTACCGAGCCATGTTTGTCATGAACTGCACGGTAAAGAGAGACGAGGTGTTACGATACAAAACACAACAGGAGAGGAAACAAAGGAACAGGAAGAGGAGGAGGGGGCAGAAAGCGCCACAGATGGAGGACACCCCTGATCCGACACCGGCAGGGATGGACGCTGATGAGATTTACCACCCAGTTCACTGTTCAGAGTGCTCCACTGAAGTGGCCGTGTTTGATACAGACGAGGTCTACCACTTCTTCAACATCCTTTCCAGCCACTGCTGAGCCAGTTGTGTCTTTTTGGATCATTTTAAAGGGTTGCCTCTGATTCTTATTCCATGGCGGCTCTGTTTGAAGAAGAAAAGGGGACTGCATCTCTAGCCTTTTACTGGGAGTGTACCCTGCTGTTACTGAGTTAAATGGGTAATTGACTGGTATTAGCATGTAAGCACTTCAACGTTTATTATGTGTTTGGGTTTTTAATTCCCTTGATGAGAAGATCATTCGGAATATCAGATGAGTGACAGCAGGATGTGGGATATTTTGAAAATATCTTGAAAATGTCTGTAAAAATAGAATCTTGTGCCCAAAATCTTCTACGGGGCGGATGCAATGGATATCAGAGCTTCTATTAGATTGAATAAGCAAGATGTTTAATTTTTAGGCCAATATCCTTTCAGAGGAATTACAATGCGATGTATTGGCCTATAACCCCCCCTCCACACACAGGCATACACTTTTTTTTTTTTTTTTTTTTTACCACAACGCATCTCCTAAAAATGCATTTTTGATGAGGTTTCCTTGCTAACTTTTTTCTGTAAAGGCTCTTTAACGCATTCATAACTGAAGTAGAAACGATAATCCAATTGTTATAACATTGTATTACAGTTTCAAGCATGTTAAAGAGTTCGGTAATGCGTTTGTTACAACTATAATTCCTCATGCAGTGTGTCGACATTGCTTTATTAACGGGTGATCAAAGTGTTGATTAATAAACACGTCCTTTTATCTTCTTACAACTTCATACATTGTCAAAAATCACTCATCAAAGCTTTAAATAATGCTTATAAATATTAAATGGAGAGGGTTTGAAAGCACACAGTTGTCAGCTATCTTTAATTTTTTTTTACTAATAGCTGAGGGTAACATTTTATAGTTACACATTTATAGTTATACATTTATCAGTGATTTGTCTAGAACAAAATTTTGTCTTTGTCACAATATTGATTTTTCTGCCAGCATACTATTATTCCATTCAGATAGAGCTACAAGACTAAATGTAGTATTACTACTTACATGATAAACACCACAGATCTTTTGCATGGTGTGCTTAAGGCTGCGCAAAGTGGTTAAGAAATTGCTCAAATCACAAACAGTGAACATTGAAATTCTGTAAGGCTGAGGAATATACTAATAGAATAGACAAAATGTGAAAAAAAAAATGATAACACTTAGACAATGAAAAATACTGGAAGACACCTTTATAATATATATATATATATATATAAAGAAATAGACTGGGAAGGATGCTGGGTAAGAAAACAAAGGAGGAAGTAGTCATCCCCTGTCTCAGGATAGGACTTAATCAGACACTCAACCATATATTATAATAAATAATAATAATAAAACATTTAATTTATAAAGCACTTTACATTTGGATCAAATGTGAAAGTGCTACAAACTAAAAGCAGATAAAAGCATCAATAAAACATAAAATAATAACTATATAAAATCATGACCAAAAAGCAGCCATGTTAATTAAAGTTATAGGTTCTGCTAAAAAAGGAAAGTTTTAAGTCCTTTTTTAAATGTGTCAGTCGTCTGTGGAGCCCTCAGATGGTCAGGGAGGGTATTCCACAGACGAGGGGCAGCAGAACAGAAGGCCCGATCACCCATGGTGCTGGGCTTAGTCCGGGAAAGGAGGAGGCGGTATGAGTGGGTAGAACGGAGGGATCGTGTTGAGGTCAGTGGGGTGTGTTGCCATGGATGCACTGGTGAGTGAGGAGGGAGATCTTATAATCAATCCTGGTGGAGATGGGAAGCCAATGAAGGCAATGAAGAATAGGGGCGATGTGTTTATGCACTCTCATAAGGATCCTTGCAGCACTGTTTTGAACATACTGAAGTCGTTGAAGACTTTTATCAGGGATTCCGATGAGAAGTGCGTTACAGTAATCCAGTCTGGAGGAGACAAACGCGTGGACCAGCTTTTCAGAATCACTCAAGGTGAGTGAAGAACGGAGTTTGGAAATATTTCTGAGATGGTGAAAGGAGATCTTGCAGATGTGTTTGATGTGGGATTCAAAAGTGAGTTGAGGGTCAAATCTTACGCCGAGGTTGGTGACTGATGAAGAGATGGGAATGTCGTGACCAGAGAAGGTAATACTGGTTATGGAGGAAGACTGGGTCTGATGTGGGGTGCCAATTAAAATTGCTTCGGTTTAGGAGCTGTTCAACTGGAGAAAGTTGTTTTTCATCCACACCTTTATCTCCTCCAGACAAGCGCGGAGAGCTGACGGGAGATGAGGTTGAGGATGGAGAGGCTGCGGAGGAACGTGTCAGTTTTTATGTAGATTTACGTGTCAAAATGCTCTAACTGCTCATCCAGAATCTTTTCAGTATGTGCTCCTGGAATTTCAGGGTCATGTGGAGGAAAGGAGGGAGCCTACGTCAGCATTTGTGACTAGCAGCGATTAAACTGTTATTCTCCTCCCCCTTCTGCAGGAAGAACAGCTTCAACATTAGACATTAATATCAATATTATGTGCAATATTACCTTCTCAGTATTAAATGTTATACTGCTTTTCATTATGTGCTATATTATCGTTTATTATTTTTCAGGTACAATGTTAAATAGAATATGTTGCATTCATTTTCTTGCATTTACTCAAAAGTATTATCATGCAGGACATCAATTTATTATCATGTGCAAGAAGCGTTCACTTTTCTATTTAGTCACAAACAATTATACAAGTAGTTCAACATAGTTTAATTTGTTCTCTGCATTTTAACTCTCCTTGAAGAGCAGTGGGGCACCATCAGCAGCCCCCATGGAGCAAATTGGGGTTAGTGGTTTTACTCAAAGATCTTTCAGCGAGTAGACTGCTGAGACCGCTCTACCCCACTGAGCTACAGCTAGCACCAGAAGATAATATTCCTTTACATATGGTTATGCTACTACATTGTACGATTATCATGTACATGTTGCCATGTTTGGACGCTGGTTTACATTTTCTCATATTTAATACTCTGTTGTTGTTGTTTTTTATTACAGCTGTAGCTGTGTCAGTGGTAGGCTTATGGCTAGCAGTTTTTTTTCTGTAATTACTGGACCACTCTCAGACACAATTTTCTAAGGGATTAATAAAGTTTTACCTTAAAGTTAAACTAAAATAAACTCTCACCGGGAATACATAATCCCCTAGTTAATCTGAAAGAGGGTAAAAAGAATTTCGGGTTTTTTTTTGTTTTCCAGTCGCTGTTCCACACTGCTTCCAGTAGATGTCGGAAATCCACATACGAGGTGTTTGACAGCAGCTGATCAAGTCAGAGGAAGAGGCGCTTAAAACTTGGAGAAGAAGAAACGCTCATCGGCGTACTGTTGAGAAAGGAAGAAAAGTAACCTTTTATAAAGTTATAATCATGGCCCTGGGTGACTGTTGGAAGCAGTTATCCTGGTTTTATTACCAGTATCTTCTTGTGACGGCGTTGTACATGCTGGAACCCTGGGAGAGGATGATCTTCAGTATCCTTTTCTAACTGGAATAACAGCTGAACAGGCTAGCTCATGGGTGCTAACCTTAGCCAAAACGCAAGCAGAGCTAACTAGCGTTGGTCCATTTAGTTGGAGACCAACATTTGACAGCTGTGAACAAGTTTCAGTATGATATTACCAAAATGTTAAATGTTTCACAAAGTCAAACGAGTGTATGACAGTTCTGCATGTAGAAAATGTCCTGGTGGGCCGAACCCAAAGTGTTGGCTGGCAGAGAACAAGCTTCAAGACTATTCAAATTTAATTACGAAGTTATTTTTGAATGTTTGCCGAATCAAAGGGGCATCAATTTGGCTTTTGAAAAATTCCCCCAAACCATAACCCGGTGGGGGGGGGGGCGCATTCCACAGAGGGGTAGCAGTAGAGAAAGCCGATCACCCATGGCGCTTAGCGTAGCCCAGGGGAGGAGTAGGCGGTTTGAGTGTAGAACGGAGGGATCGTGTTGAGGTCAGTAGAGTGAGTAGTTCTTTCATGTAGGGTTTTACATTTTCATGGATACTGGTGAGAAAGGAGGGAGACCTCCTAATATTATGATTTTATTCTCGTAAAATAGCAACTTTATTTCTCGTAATATTGTCTTTTTTCTCGTAAAATTGCAACTTTATTCCTTTCAAGATGGCCCTAATAGTCCTTTGTGATTTGGTGGGTTAACGCATACAGTTTTCATTGTAGCTGAGCTTTGTATGAAGTAAAAATAATGCGCATTGTCCTAAGGTGTTTGTTGCAGTGGTTGATGGAGGTTATAAAGGCTCTTAATTTATTTTAAAAGAAGTTCTTAAAGCCTTCGGACGTGTTGGTAAATCCCTAAAGCTACATTTCCTCCTTAACCCTTCTTTTTAAGACTCACTGCTGATCTCTGTGGCCGGCATGGCTGTTTACACCGGATACGTCTTCATGCCACAGCACATCATGGCCATTCTGCATTACTTTGAACTTGTCCAATGACAGAGTGACGCCGCCGCCCATCTTGATCCATCGGCTACGTCTACCTGGCTTCATGTCTGTCCTTTTCAGAGGCCGGGATGTATGATGTCATTGCTTGGGACTGTTTCTCCCTCACTGAAAGATTTTGTGTCGGGAACAATGTTTGGCCTCTGAGGCAAAAAGAAGAGGGAGGGCTTTATTTTTTTCTCTGTGTTTAGTTTTTATCTTCTTTGTAAACTGAAGCCAACCTTACTGTTTTGTATATATAACAGTAGGTAAATTATAAGGATGTCTGATTGTACGGAGTGAGTGGAACCTTAAGTTTTATGATTACATTTTATTATTTTGAGATATAAACCATTGTCCAAATAGTTTTATGCGGGATCAGGATCAATGGTTCATGGACCAAATCCTTGTACTTGGTTTTGTGAGCCAAATAAGTCGGAGTAGGACCAGGGTCAATATGCACATTAACTCCACTTAAAATCTGTCATGAAGTTGTCATTTCGTGTTTAAAAATAAAAAAAGGCAGTTTTCTCAAAATATATGGTTATAGTTTACCATAACGCAATGCATTCATCAGGATGTGGAATATGGAGATGCTCAACGTTCAAGTTTTGCCATAATGAAGATTATAAGTAGCCCGACTCTTCTTTCTGGAAACACCTCTAATAAACGTAGCCCACGAAAATTTCATGTTGTGCGGTTGTTCCCAAAGAGGTTTCATGATATATTTTGGTGTTGTCAGATTAATGGAAGGGTAGAAAAACTGGGAAATGGGATACTACAGGTATCTCGGATCCTCACTGATGCTTGTCATAAATCCAAGGTGATCGTCCCCAGTAATTTCCCCCAGTCCTACAAAAATTTGTATTTTTATTTTTTAAATATCTGAGAAAATACTAAATGCAATACACACAACAAAAATGTAAGGAAAACTCAAGATGTTTTTCCAATTTAATGGTTACAGATCAAAAGCCTGCTTCGAAACATAATTCACAGCTGCAATGATAGATGTCTCGTTCTTTCTCAAATCAGCATAGTACACTGGGGTAAAATAAGGCAGCATAAGAATTTTTGTTCCCCTCTATATATGTTCAAAATGTCTTAGCCTGAAAATGAAATGAATGATGTGTTTCCTACATATTATAACATGAAGTCCAGCACCACATGGGCTGTGGAGTATTTCTGAAAGAAGATACTCTTAATGTAGTCCATTTCTTTAGCAGCTATGACTGCGACTGCAGCTTCCTGTTCGCATTTCTCTGTTAATACTGTTGTTTGCTGTCAGACTACAGATAAAGTTTCACAGGCGTCCGTGATGGACAGAAGTGGTTAAATAGTAATGTGATTGTCGCTTTAAATTACCGGTAATAGACCATGCAGCGATCTAGACCGGAGTAACTGTTTAAGGTGTTTTCAATGTAATCATATTTTATATGTGCTGCAGATGCTACTGTTATCCCTTTAAAAATTGTGATTATTTTCCTGGCAAACTGTATTTTTCAATCTTGTGTATATTCTCTTGTATACATATTTATAAAGTTTTATATGGTGGCACATTAAATAACATGTCCTTGTGAGCTAGTGTTGTTAGATACTGCACTGGAGCTGAAATCATTAAAGGGACATTTCACTAAACTACAACCTTTAAACTCTCTTATTGCTCTGAAGAAGGCTCCAGAAGCCGAAATATTAGCTGAAGTTTGAAATAAAGAACATTTAACATTGGAGTTCTTAAGATCTGTCTACTTGCAGGGGTTGTTTTCTTAGTGCTCCAACTTTTTTCCACTTTTTTGATCCTAGTTTTGGTAGAGCATAACAAACTAGAGAAGACGCCTCCAGTCACACCATCCAACAACCTTAAACTTGGATTACTCTTGTTTTTTTTGTTTTTTTTATTTTGATCTAGCCATACTTTGAGTATGAGATACTAATCGATTCTTCCATTTGTGTCTACGCAAATTGCTCAGAGCAACGGGTTATTGCTGCATTTAAATATCCCTTGGAAAATTGTGACCAGTGTATTGTAATGGAAAACTGACAATCCCCAAAATGAGTGATCATATTGACGTTGTCATATGAAGGCTGTTTAAATAATGTTTTTATAGAAATGTTGCAATAACCAAACTTACAATAGCTTGAGAACAGTTTAATTTGATTCATTTAACATACTGTAAATTACCATTGCAAGTCCATGAAAAGCACCTCTCGTTCTTTTTGTAGTCTTTTTATGCTGGCCGGCTGTAAATATGTATATACTTGTGAAATTCAAACAAATCCTCCATAAATCCTTAATTCATGTCTAAATTACTTTTAATTAAACATTCAGGCACAATTGATGCCAATGATAGCTTTCATATAAGACCAGAGGATACCTAGTGTTTAACTGCAGAAGAAGCAGTATAAGCCCATATTTACCCCTCAGACATGAATTTTTTTCTTTTTGTAAAAAGCAATTTTTCCCACTTTTTCCTATTGAGTAAAATGTGAGATGACGTCCATTTTTTGTTTTTTTGTTTTCATAATTGTGTAGTTAGCATGTTAGAGATACTGATCAGCGTGAACCCTCAAGCAAAACTTTCATTTATCGATTCCACGGCTCTTCTGCATCATTACAAAGTTAATGTACCTCAAAATCCGTTTCGATTCTGTCAAATCAAGGCCAAGCCCCCTCCTGTGAGAGCGTGAGATACCCAACATCAAGTACGTTCTAAATTTGGAGTGACCAAAGCCAGATTGTTTTCTTTTTTAAGTGCATACAGTGGTACAACATTTGATTTATTAGCTCTTAGGAAAATAGATGCATAAAAACTTATATTTTGTGTCTGTGGTAGATATCTAAGCACCTTGCGCTCCACTGTTCCTACTGGTTACCCTCCCTTTTCTGGGTCCTTCATCACCACTGCCCCTCACATCATCCTTACTTGACGGTAATTACTCCATCGTCATGTGAGCTGTTAGTGCATAAGTCAATGTTGTGTCGCTGTCACTCTGTGAATTTCTTTTTGTAGTGTTATAGCGCTTTGAGAGGAAAAATCATGGACCCGAGTACCCGCTGGGTTCAGCCTGAAGAAGGGACATGGGTCCGTCCTCCCATAGTCCAACCACCCATGGAGGAATCCGCAGTGGTGCCTGCGGTCCGATATTGAATGGCCTGTACTTATATAGCGCTTTTCTAGTCTGCTTGACTACTCAAAGTGGTTTTATAACACGAGTCAGCATTCACCCATTCATTCATACAGTGATGATGGTGGCTGCCATGTAAGGCACCACATGCTCATCAGGAGCAGTAACCATTCACGCCATCATTCACACAGCAATGGAACGGGAGCAACTTGGGGTTCAGTACCTGCTAAAGGACACTTCGACATGTAGACCGCAATGGCCTGGGTTCGAACCACTGACCTTCAGATAAGTGGACAACCGCTCTACCAACTGAGCCACCGGTGCATTGTGGATCCGGCAGTAGGATACGGTCCGATCCCCGGCTGCGAAAGCTGACAGGGGGACATGGATTGTTACCTCACTGATGGAGAAGGAGCAATAACTTGTGCGAGAGGTTGAGAGGTACCGTCTAGATATAGTCAGGTTCACCTCTACGCACAGCACTGGTATTGGACCCCGACTTCTCGATGGGGGCTGGACCCTCCACTATGCTGGAGTTGCTTCAGGTGGGAGGCGGAGGACAGTTGTGGGCTTACTCATAGCTCCACAGCTCTCTGCCCATGTATTGGAGTTTACCCCAGTAGATGAAAGGGTTGCTTCCCTGCGATTTCGGGTTGGGGAACGTGTCCTGACTGTTGTGTGCGCCCAAACGCCAAACAGCAGTTCAGAGTACCCATTATTTCTAGAGTCCTTGGAATTGCTTCTGAAAAGCGCCCCAACTGTGGAATCCATTTTCCTACTGGGAGACTTCAATGTACATGTCGGCAATGACAGCGAGACCCGGAGGGGCGCGATTGGGAGGAACGGCCTGCCTGATCCCAACCCTAGTCGTGTTCAGTTATTGGACTTCTGTGCTAGGCACAGTTTGTCCATAAGGAACACCATGTTCCAACATAAGAGTGTCCAGCAGTGCACTTGGCACCAGGAAACCCAAGGTTGCAGATCGATGATCGAGTTTGTAGTCTTACCAGCTGATCTGCGGCCACATGTTTTGGACACTAGGGTGAAAAGAGGAGCTGAGCTGTCAACTGATCACTACCTGGCGAGTTGGATCAGATGACGGGGGAAGAAGCTGGACAAACATGGTAGGCCCAAACGAATAGCGAGGGTCTGCTGGTAACGTCCGGCCGAGGACCCTGTCAGGAAGGTCTTCAACTCCCACCTCCGGCAGAGCTTCAACCGTGGTCTGGGGCTGGCAGGGGACATGGAAACTGAGTGGTTCATGTTCCGTGCTGCCATTGCCGAGGCAGCTGCTGGGAGCTGCGGTCGCAAAGCTGCCAGTACTAGTTGTGGCGGTAATCCCCGAACCTGCTGGTGGACACCAGAGTTGAGGGATGCCGTCAGGCTGAAAAGGAGTCTTATATGGCATGGCTGGTTTGTAAGCCTCCTGCAGTACTGCAGACAGTTACCGGCAGGCAAAGCGTCAGCTGCTTCAGGAGTCAAAAATCCGGGGACCTGCTGACCTCCATTTAGAAAGCTATCAGGCGGTGGAAGGAATACTTTGGGGATCTCCTCAATCCCACAAACACATTCCCAGGAGGAACCAGAGCTGGATGACTGGTTTATGAGATGCGCCCTGAGTATCTTAAGCGCTTGATGTTGAGGGGCTGGAGGGGCTGGGGCTTGGACCAGCGTTCTCCCTTGAGGGTGCTGGAGGGGACATGGGAGTTTGCCCAATCAGTCCACATGTGCTTTGTGGATCTGGGAAAGGCTTACGACTGTGTCCCTCAGGGCATCCTTTGGGGGGTGCTCCGAGAGTATGGAGTGGATGATTCACTGCTACGGGCCGTCCAATCTCTGTACTGTCGGAGACAGAGTTTGGTTAGCATTGCCGGCAGTAAGTCAGACTCATTTCCAGTTGCGGTTGGACTCACCAATTCTGCTCTTGATTTTTATGAACAGAATTTCTAGGATTTCTTCACTTTGAGATTTGATCTTTCTTGGATCAAATCTCAGAGTTCTACAAAGTAAAAGCAGATAAATGCGTCAATAAAAAATAAAATAATAACTATATAAAAACATGACCAAAAAGCAGCAATGTTAATTAAAGTTATAGGTTCTGCTAAAAAGGAAAGTTTATAGTCCTTTTTTAAATGCGTCAGTCATCTGTGGAGCCCTCAGATGGTCAGGGAGGGCATTCCACAGACGAGGGGCAGCAGAACAGAAGGCCCGATGACCCATGGTGTTGAGCTTAGTCCGTGGAATGAGGGGGTAGAACAGAGGGATCATGTTGAGGTCAGTGGGGTGAGTACGACTGACACATTTAAAAAAGGACTTAAAACTTTCCTTTTTAGCAGAATCTATAACCTTAATTAACATTGTTGGTTTTTTGGTAAGGCTTTTATATAGTTAT